>CAUYLG010066641.1:0-81411 GCA_963573385.1 Cacajao melanocephalus
TAGCTCTTCACCGCGAATTTCAAAAAGTAAAACAAATAAGTTCAGCTATGGCTGCTTCAGGAATCTTTGATTTAAAAAAGATATAATTTTAGATAATTTACGATTGTTTGTATACTTTAAGTGAATGTGGGGTTTAACTAAAAGATAAATTAGCCATATGTATATCACCATCAGGTTATATATCTTAAGTATGATTTTAAAGGTTCAAGGGACTTAAGCTTAGTGGCACAAATGCTCTGTAGTAAAATAAAGCCTTAAGTTTTTATCAAAAAAAAAAGATATGTTCCTACAAAGATTAAATTAGAGGTTAATGTTTTGCATTTACAAAAACACAATTTTTAAAATTAATGGCCCTGCAATATTTCCATTAAATTAGAAGATTTTTGCACACGTAAATGTTAGTTATTCCATTTATTGCAGTTGGTTTTAAAATCATCTTTTCAGAAATACAGCTATTATTGACTGCTTAGAGTAAGTTTCATTGCATAAATTTTACACCAATTTTGTGTAAAAGTTTTGACATACACTTCAAGATTACATTTCCCAGTAAGATTATCTAAGAAGGCCTTTTCCACCTTAGGCCACAGTCAAATACAGCAAAAGGCAATCCAAGCTGATAGGCATACAATCCTATAACCCTAAAGAACCTTAGATTTTCAAGATACTCATTCCTATGTCTGGCAAATGAGGCTAGAGAAACTATTCCAGACAATTAGATGCAGATTCTTGTTTCGTTTTTGATGTATATATTTTAAATATTCCAAAATAATTATGATGCTGATTTTGGCAGAGTTTTAATAGTTATTCTTAAAATGCAAAGGTAATTTTAATCATATTGTAATCTGAACATTATTGTGACACTAATACCCCCATTTAGATCATTTCCAATATTTGGACTACAGCATATTTGAAAAAAAAAATTCTTGAAATTACAAATAGTAGACCATAATTTAACAGAATATATCCTTAGGTTCATTTCAAGGGTTTCACACTACTGTCTGCTTTACAATATTATTTTTAAGTTTGTTATTAATTCTATTTTCTTGAAAACAGCTAGGATGTTTAGTCTAAAGACAATGTCATTAAGTTTCCTTTTACCAACTTATTGGAAAATGAAAACAATTGTTTTGAATTAAAGGATTATCAACACTCCATTTACAGCTTTTAATTTGTAAAGAATATATTTTTAAAAAACTTCAAACAATTTGTCTAATGCTAAGTACTGTCATAACTATTTTTATAGCTGCAATAATGTTTATTGCATCTACTATAAGTAAAAATTAAAATATTTTATTATAGAATGCTATCTTCCCTAAGAGCCCTTAGAATGAAATTTAAAATATGAAAAATGCATTGGAATTTAAAGTTTCTGTTTTTAAAGATGTCCTTTTGGCTACATCCATATATGCAGTAAATGTTTTCTTGCAGATATTTAAATTACTCATTTAAATGAGTAGTTACTATTAAATTGGCCTTATGGTTATTACCTTAGTATTTCACAATAATTAATGATTTACTAAAAGGAAATAGAATTGGTTTACATTTTCCAGTACTTCAGAGCACATCCACAAAGAAAATCTGAAAGAAACTGGAAAAAGAGCAATCTAAACCGAAAGCAAGGACAATAAAAGAAATAATAAAAACTTAAGCAGCACCAAATGAAATAGATAACAGAATAACAAAAGAGAAAGTCAATGAAACCACAAGTGGGTTATTTGAAAGAACCAACAAAATCAACAAACCATTAACTAAACTGGCAAAGGGAAAAAAAAGGGCTCAATTACTAAAATCATAATTAAAGAGGGGACATTACTACTCACCTCACAGAAACAAAAAATATATTATGGAAATACTATAACTAAGTGTATACCAATTAATTAGATAACCAAGATGAAAAAAAAACTCAGAAAAACTACTGAACTCACTCAAGAAGAAATAGAAAGTATGAATAAAACTGTAACAAGTAAAGAAATTGAATTAGTAATAAAAATATTTCCTGCAAAGAAAAGCCCAGGTCTGGATGGTTCCTACTGGTGAATTATGCTTTTAAATATTTGAAGAATTCCAACAATCCTTACATTCTTCTAATAAAGAGTAAGAAGAAACACTTCTCAGCTCATTCTGTGAAGCCAGTATTATCTGCACACTAAAACTAGACAAAAACATCAGAAGAAAAGAAGATTACAGACCAATATCCCCTATGAATATAAGTGTAAAGATCCTCAACAATTTCCTAGTAAACCAAATCCAGCAGCTTTTAGAAAGAATTATAATCATGACCAAGTGGGAGCCAGAAATTCAAAGTTGGTTCAACACAGGAAAAGTAATCAGTGTAATATACATTATTAAAAGAATCAAGAATATAAACCATACGCTCATCTCAATAGATGCAGAAAAAAATATCTGACAAAATACAACAGTCTTTCATAATGAAAATATTCAAAGAGGAATATTTTTAGGAATAGAAAAGAACATCTTCCAACTGATAAATGCCATTAGCAGTTTTTTAAGTTTCCTCAAAGAAACCATGTCAATTTGAGCCCTGAAATTCAGTTGTGTGTATGATACTCAGTTGACAACCAGTGCTGCCCAGTGAGACATTCCTTACTCTTAAAGTTTGGTTTGTTGTTGTCGTTTTTGTTTCTTCCAGAAATGACTCAATATTTCAAATACTTCACATTGAAGAGGTAGCCTTTTAAAAAGTTGCTATGGGTTGAATCCCCCTAAAAAAGATACGCTGAAACTCTAACCCCAGTACTTCAGAATGTGACCTTGTTTGGAGATGTGATCTTTACAGAAGTAATTAAGTTAAAAGAGGTCATTAGGGCAAACCCTAGTCCAATATTGGACACAGATGCACATACAAAGAGAACCCCATTTGAGGATGAAGGCGGTGATCAGAGTGATGCTTCTACAAACCAAGCAATGCTAAAGTTGCCAGAAACCCACCAGAAGACATGGGAGAGGTATGGAACAAATCCTTCCTTACAGACTTCAGAAAAAACAAACCCTAGCAGCTTGATCTCAGGCTTCTACCCTTCAGAACTGTAAGATACTGCATTCCTGATGGTTTAATCCACTCAGTGTGTGGTACTTTGTTATGGCAGCCCTGGCAAACTAATGCAGAAGTCTTCAGTAAATATTTATTCACTAAAAAAGCATGGCAAAATAAGCAGAGGAAAATGACACTGATTTTAAAATATGAGTTGAGACGTAAGGCAAATGCCTGCTTTCTCCTAAACTTGAAAATATCAGAAGTGTGTACAAGAGAAGGAGGCAGATGAGCAGCTCAGGAACAACAACTCTGCCTTTGTTATAGCAGAAAACACCCTGGGATGAAAGGTCACCGCTATAAATAAGTGTTGAAGTTAGGCATATTGACAATGGCATTATTTGCTATATATGTTTTTGGTTATCAAAAACAAAGAGAAAAATACTAGTAAAAGAGCCATAGTTTAATGAAGAATTTTTATTTTCATACGGCTCTATTAGTTCCCATCTGGTCTTCATTCCTTGGATGTCCAACAATGATACTACTACCTATTTGGTGGGAGGTAGGGCCTCAGCTCTCATTAAGAAGCTAATGGATTAACCAGTGAGAGAACTGGTACAACACCTAAACTTAGCCAGTCAAAGGTTCCCACTTAGAACCCTCAATCTCTGGAGAATGGTACAAAGATGTGAGGACAGTTGAGACATTATCTTTGGCAGTAGGAAAATTCCAGCACAGTCAAGAGTGCCCAGTAGAATTGGGACCAGTACCAAATGCCCTACCCAGACGATAGTGATGTTGGTGTGATGTTGGCTATTTGTCTTACTGCCTTGTTATCTGCTATGGACTGAATGTTTGTTTCCCCTCAAAATTCATATGTTGAAATCCTACCTCCCAAGATGATGGTATTAGGATGTACAGCCTCTGGGAGATGATTAGGTCATGAGGGCATATCTCTCACGAAAGGGATTAGTGCCTTTTAAAAGGAGCCTAAGAGAGGTGTTTGCCACTTTGGGCGTGTGAGGGTACAATGAGAATACGGCAGTCTATGAAGAAGAGCACCCTATCTGACACTAAATATGTCATCACCTTGTTTTTGGACTTCTCAGCCTCCAAAACTGGGAAATAAATTTGTTTTTTATAAGTCACCCAGTCTATGATGTTTTGTTACAGTAGCTTGAAACTTTATGGAATCTGATTCATGCTTGGTTCTCCTGCCTTTCTGCCCCATCAGTGAATATCCTTCTAACACATTCTTCTATTTAAATGAGCCAAGGCAATTTCTGTTGTTTGCAAAAAAGCAGCCTGAAATGAAGCACTAAAATAAACTATATAAATTCCATGTGCTGAAACTAAGATCTAGTTCTATTATATAAGTATTTTTAAATCGTTTTTAGTCTTTATACATCTGAACTTTATTTGGGAATCACAAAAATATTTATAAATGTATCTATTTATGTTTCTTTGACAAAATTCTTCACGTAAAATTGACCAGAAAAGCATATTATTATGAGAACTAAGTGATGGGAAACTTTTTTTAGCTTCTTAAAAAATAAATCATGAAGTTAATCTCAGAATTTGATGAGACTGTAATTATTCCCCTAAAATTCAGTTACATTAGACACCCACCTTTGAAGAGAATGCCATAAAACATGAGTCTGTGATTGAAACCTGCCTGCAGTCAGTCTATAGAAAGTATTTGCCTCACACAGACGTGCTTATCTTGTCAAACAAAGAAAAATCTTATGATCAGGTTTTCATACCCCAGGCCTTCCAATTCTCAAAGTAATGTTTCAAACAACTCAAGAAAAGTGCAGAAACTCCAGGCTCTGTGGTCAGTCTGTCGTAACATTGCTTAGGCGGGGACCTCATCATGTCAGTTTAGGGCCATAAAATCTCCTTAGGCCATCTATAATATAAACTCAAGCCAAATTCATATCAGTTGCTACCACTGATGTATGTATGTATGTATGTATGTATGTATGTATGTATGTATTCATAGGGAGTTTTGTTCTTGTTGCCCAGGCTGGAGTGCGATGGCATGCGCTCGGCTTACCGCAACCTCCACCTCCAGGGTTCAAGTGATTCTCCTGCCTCAGCCTCCCGAGTAACTGAGAATACAGGCATGCGCCACCATGCTTGGCTAATTTTGTATTTTTAGTACAGATGGGGTTTCTCCATGTTGGTCAGGCTGGTCTTGAACTCCCGACCTCAGGTGATCCACCTGCCTTGGCCTCTCAAAGTGCTGGGATTACAGGTGTGAGCCACCTTGCCTGGCCCTTATATTTATTTTTTTAAGCTAACAAGAAACTAGTTACACATTTATAATTACCCAGTTACTATAGATAAATTAATGCAATGGTTTTTTCAAGGTGATTAAAAACATTGTTTATCCTGGACTAGAGTATGGTAAGATTCATCTTGTGGACTGGCATTATGCCTGCAGCCATATGCCATCTGTCATTTTCTTTAATGAAGTTTGCATCAATTTACAGGAAGCACGAAATGCCATATAACTTGTAGAATTGCTTTATTCAAGCAGATCAATGCTTGATGTCCTTTTTTTTTTAAAAAAAATGGAACCTCATCTACCTGAATCCATATAAGGAGAACCTTCTCAGGCTCTGTTTACTCGGCTGAGGAGGGTATCAAAATAAGTAGTTCAGAAGCAAAGCATTGAAGAGAAAAGGTCTGAGTTCATGACCTGCTTCAAACAAATAAACAAGGGGAGAAATCTACTAACCTTTCAGAACTGTAACTACGCTATTAAACACAGCACATTCAGAATTTTGAGAAAAAGGAATTCTACCATTCATTGCTTTAAAAAAGCAATAACTAAGACAAATAATTCTAAACAAATACCTCCTTTAAGACATTAATAGCAAATATGTTATTTCCGAATTTTAAATTTTTTAAAATTTTATTTATTTATTTATTTTTGAGATGGAGTCTCACTGTCACCCAGGCTGGAGTGCTGTGGCATGATCTTGGCTCACTGTAACCTCCACCTTCCTGGTTCAAGCAATTCTCCTGCCTCAGCCTCCCAAGTAGCTGGGATTACAGGCACCCACCACCACACCCAGCTAATTTTTGTGTTTTTAGTAGAGATGGGGTTTCACCATGTTGGTCAGTCTCGTCTCAAACTCCTGACCTTGTGATCCACCTGTCTCAGCCGCCTGAAGTGCTGGGATTACATGCGTGAGCCACGTCATCTGGCCTATTTCCAAATGTTATGGGTCAAACTGACAGCTCATTTCCAATTTCTTGTGTTAAAGAGAAACATATATGGTAACCAGTGAGAGCTCGAAGCTTAAATTTACTTGGAATTTAACTAATATTTAAAATACCCTAAAACTCTCTTCCTTTATCATCCAAGGTTATTATCCTAAATTTTCTGACTTTTATCTAAAAAAAATTTTAATTATAAAAATCTCAACTAGAAAGGAACCTAACCTGAGGTAATAAGTTAATCACTACCCACATTTAATGGATGATAATATTTTTATCCTTTCTCTTTTAAAAAGGATTTCTCTTTTAAAACTATTAATTAATAAAACATTAAAGATTCTTATAAAGAGGCCACCTCCGCACCTTTTCCCCATTTCCCCTTCCCCAGATGTAAACACTATCTGGAAATCGTATACATTAGTCCCGTATATGTTAACATATTTTTATTTAGCATCATTATCCCCCTTGTTCCTGATCCACAAAGCAGTTTCCCCCTACATTTTCCTTCCCACCACCATTGCTATATGGATATTTACTTTTACTGAGTGTCATTTGCAAGAAAATTTTGGGAGACAGAGAGTAAGCCCTCCACTTCTCCCCATCCCTATACTTGACCCCAATCATCTCTTCCAGAACTACTCTTACACTCCTAGAACTCTTAACCCCTAATCTGGAATTACATAGCAGAGCAATAACTCAGGCCACAGAGCTCAGTAAATCTAACTGTAGGAATGCAGATTAAGGAAAAATCTAAACAACAACAGGAAGACACTTTGCTTGCTCTCTTCTATAAGTACTTCCCAACACACATTTCTTTAGACTTTTCCCTCCTAGCTTTTTTATTTCCATAGTTGTCACACAGAATATTCTCAAATCTGATTCTAATTCCTCCTGCTTTCCTGAGATGGTTACTCTTCAACACTAAGTCAGTATCCCTTTTAAATCACTAGGTCTGAAACTCAATTCTTCTTCTATTCATTCTTGTTAATAGAATCTCTATACTCTTAAATTCACAAGTTTATTGAACTGAATTTTCTCAAAACTCTTGCTACTCTCTAGGCTCCCACACCTGATTGCAATCAATCAGTTACTTTCTGTGAAAATCAGTGTGCATTAGTCCCATACATGTTAATATATTTTTGTTCAGCAACATGCTCCCCTTGTCCTTGATCCACGAAAGCAGTACAAGGACACAAAATTTATCAGTAAACATCACATACATACAAGATCTGAAGTCCATATAAAATGTTAATATCAATGAATCCTTGGTAACAATTTCTCATTTTGCTATTTGCTATTTGACAAGATTACAATGTTTTTCAAATTAAAAAAAGATTGGAGAAAAATAATATTAAATGCAATACTAATGAATTCCTAATGCACTATAACTTGGTTGAAATAGTAACACTAGAAAAAAAATGAACTTGATTGTATTTGACTATTACATAAACTTGGATTTTATTCATATAAAAGTAGAGGTAAATGAGAAACAAAATAGTATTAAGTTTGATTCTATCGGGACTATAGAGGTAAAAATTGTAATAAACAAAATTAAAATGTGTCTGAAACATGAGAATAATGTTTGTAAAAAATATGAAATAACAGCCAGATGTGGTGGCTCATGCTTGTAATCCCAGAACTTTAGGAAGTCAAGGCAGGAGGATTGCTTGAGTTGAGGAGTTTGAGACCAGACTGTGGAAGATGGTGAATCCCTATCTCCACAAAAAAAATTTAAAAGTTGGCCAGAAATGGTGGTATGTGCATGTGGTACCTGCTACTTGGGAGGCTGAGGCAAGAGAATTGCTTGAGTCCAGGAGGTCAAGGCTACAGAGAGCTGTGTCTGTGCCACTGCATTCCAGCCTGGGCAACAGAGCCAGGTTCTGGCTCAAAAAAATAAAATAAAAAAGAGATAAAATGATAATGCATTATATTAATAGCTCTTATAAATAAGCAACATACAGAAAACCCAATATAAAACTACATATAGATTATGAACTTATAAATCACAAAAGAAAAACATAAACCGGCTAGTAACCAAGTATCAAAAGTATTAAATTTTACTAGTAGTTAAATAATACACATTATTTTTTTTACCTATGAAGTAAGCAAAGATGAAATATATAAAGACCAATAATATATGCTAATCTCATGTGCAAATAGTCTGAAAAAAGAGTTTTTTAAAGCTGTATGCCTATCACATTCATTAGGATGGCTATTATCATAAAAAGGAAAGCAACAAAGTGTTAGTGAAGATGTACATTGTTGGTGGGAATGTAAAATAGTGTAGCCACTATCGAAAACTGTATTGAATTTCCTTCACAAAATTAAACATGGAATCACCATATGACCCAGCAATTCTACTTCTGGGCATATAACCGAAAGAACTGATAGTGGGGTCTCCAAGAGATAGCGGCACACACATATTCACTGCAGCTTATTCACAAGAACCAAGGGGTAGAAGTAACCCACATGTTCATCAAAAGATAAATGGATAAACAATATGTTGTATATACATACAAAGAAATATATTATTCAGCCTTTAAAAAGAATTCCTATCACACTCTATAATACAGCTAAACTTTGAAGACATTATGCTAATAGAAATAAGCCAATCACAAAAAGGTAAATATTGTATAATTCCCCTCATAAAGGGTATCTAAAGAAATCAAACTCATACAAACAAAGTAGAATCATGGATTGGATGTGGTGGCTCAAACCTCTAATCCCAACATTTTGGGAGGCCAAGGCAGGAGGATTGCTTGAGCCCAGGAGTTCCAGACCAGCCTGGGCAACATGGTGAAATCCTGTCTCCACTAAAAATACAAAAACTAGTGAGGTGTGGTGACATATACCTGTAGTCTCAGCTACTTGGGAGGCTGAGGCAGGAGAATCACTTGAGCCCAGGAGGCAGACGCTGCAGCGAGCTGAGATTATGCCGTTGCACTCTAGCCTCTGTGACCAGAGTGACACACTGTCAAAAAAAGAAAGAAAGAAAGAAAGAGAGACGGGGGGGAGGGAGGGAAGGAAGGAAGGAAGGAAGGAAGGAAGGAAGGAAGGAAGGAAGGAAGAAGGGTTGGTTACCAGGAGCTCAGGGAAAGGGAAATGGGAAGTTGTTGTTCAATGTAGACAGAGTTTCAGTTTCATAAATGAAAAAGTTCTAGAGATCTATTGCATAGCAATGTGAATATACTTAACATCACTGAATTCCCATTTAAAATGGACACTAAATGTCACCTTGTATGTTTTCACCACAATTAAAAACAATTCTCCAGATATGTCAATGTTTTAATATTTTAATTCTACATTAAAATACATATATTTGAGATGGACTCTCACTCTGTCGCCCAGGCTGGAGTGCAATGTCACTGCAACCTCCAGCTCCTGGGTTTAAGCGATTCTTGTGTCTCAGCCTTCCAAGTAGCAGGTGTGTCCTGCCACGCCTGGCTAATTTTTAGTAGAGATGCGGTTTTACCCATGTTGGCCAGGCTGGTCTCTAACTCCTGACCTCAAATGATCAATCCGTCTTGGCCTCCCTAAGTGCTGGGATTTCAGGTGTAAGCTACCGTGCCTGACTCACATTTAGAAATTTAATATAAAGAAATAACTATTGAATATGCACAAAGACATGGCAATAGATGATGTTCACCTTAGTTTGGTATGTCATGGAAAAGAAAGGACAACTATTAAAACCTTCAATCCAGGAGAGTAGTTAAATAGATTATGATACAGTCACATGATAGAATACTCTGCATCCACTGGAAATGATGTTTAAAATCATTGAATAGTCAATCAAAGTTTTTAATAACATAATGCTAGCTAATTTTTCTATAAACATATATTCATCTTATTGGTAAAGAGAGGGAGGACAGGAGAATATTTTAAGAATAATTTTCTAGTGTCTATTTCTCCAACCAGCACAGGACCCTTTAAAAATGTATTACCTACAGATTTCACTTGGTCACTAATAATTAGCTCATCTTTTATTGTTGCTATATGCGGTTCTCTGCTACTGAATTTCTCAAATACATCTCTATCCTCTTCTATCAAAACTGTAAAGTCTTCAAAGGCTACAAGTTCTAGCAGTATTAGCACTGTTCCCTCTGATTTTTTTCCATTACTATCCTCCCATTACTGAATGAGGCTTGTTTATAAGAAGGCAAGATCAAACAGAATGAGCATAGAAAATGAAACCAACACATATTTGTTGCATACTGACTATGTGCAAGACATAGCTGGGTACAAAAGATTTTATTAAAAATAGAAGGTCTGGTTGTTGTCTTCCAGGAGTTTATTATCTTGTTAGGGAAGCCATGCATACATAACAGGCAAGGTAAACTCCGGAGGTACTTTGAGAAGAATATATGATTTATTTTAAATTACCAAGACATAATAAGTTACTAATACTTTCTTCCTCATATTCAGTGTAAGAAGATATAATTTAATGGCCTAAAATAAGTTAATGATTTTCTAAAGGGCTTATCTGTTCTCTTGGCCATTTTATTCCCAAGTGAAATCTAAGGCTAATTAAAATTCATGCCAGTTTTGGAATGTTAGGGCCAGATCAAATAAGTGAAAATCTTCCAAGAGTTTAAAAAAAATTCCCAGAGGGATTCATTAAAATTATACTGTTAACAAATATCCAAGTATGGGTTTTTAGTTCACTTCAATGACAAAGAAAGGAAAAAAGGAAGGAGAAAAGGAAGGGGAAGAAGGAAAAGAGGAAGAAAGAAGAGAGGAAAGAAAGGAGGAAAGGAGAGACGGATGGAGGGAGGGAGGGAGGGAGGGACGGAAGGAGGGAGGGGGGAAGGAGGGAGGGAGAGGGAGAGGGGGAGGGAGGGAGGGAGGGAGGGAGGGAGGGAGAAGATCCCTATTTGTCCAATCAGAATTTGATTTCCATCATGACACACAAACTGCTGCCAGCAATCCATCCATGACCTCCATGTTACTGAATCTGGTTGTCATTCTCAGTCCTCGGCTTTTTATCTTTCAATAGAATTTCTTTCCTGCTTTCTTTTTCTTTCTTAATTTTTTTTTTTTTTTTGACAGGGCCTTATTTTGTAGCCTGGAATGCAGTGGCCCTAGCTCGCAGCAACCTCAAACTTCTGGGCGTACATGATCCTCCTACCTCAGCCTCTCGAGTAAATGAGATGACAGGCATATGCCATCATGCCTGGCTATTTTTAAAATAGAGATGGGGGTCTCACTATGTTGCCCAGGCTGGTCGCAATCTCCTGGCCTAAAAAGATTCTCCCACCTTGTTCTCCCAAATTACTAGAATTATAGGCATGAACCACTGCACCTGGCCCCTTTCAACAGAACTCGACACCGTGAATCTCTTCCTCCTCAAAGTACTTTATTCACCAAGGTAGCATCTTCTCTTGGTTTTCCTCCTGCATCACTGGTCATTTCTTCTTAGCCTCTCTATCTGATTCCTGCCCATCTCCCTTACCTCTTACTGAAGAAATGGACCAGGACTCGGACCTCCATCTTCTTTTCTACCTATACTCACTCCTTTGGAGTTTGCATCCATCCTCATGACTTTAAATACCACCTACTTACCAACAACTCTCACATTCTATCTCTTGCCCAGATCCCTCTCCTGACTTATATATCTTCCACTTGACATGCTCTAACTTAAATTCCTCATTCTCCCCAACAAAACCTGCTTCCATTTCCATAACAGCTGGAAGCAATGACATCCTTCCAATTGCTCAGACAAAAACCCTTGGAGTCATTCTTCTCCCTGTTGGCTCTATCTTCAAAATATATACAAAGTCTGTACTCCTTTTATCACTTCTGCTGCAACCTGCCATCTTGATTGAGGCAACCAGCTCTCTCCCTGATTATTGCAGTAGGCTACTGTTTCTTTCCTTGCTAAGCCATGTCATCCTCCCCATACAAATGACTCTGGCTAAAAGATTCTCCAGCTTAATCTCTAGAAACTTAAATTGAATCATGTCATTCCTTTTCTCAAACAACTGCAATGGCTTCCCAGTTCACTCGGAATTAAACCCAGATGTCTTATAACTACCTCCAAGGCTCTATATAATCTGCCTATAGTCCTTTCTCTGATCCTAAACAGCTACCTTTTCTGGCTGCATTTATCTTCCCTCTGCTCATTTGATTTATCCACAATTATCTCCTGGGACTTCCTTGCCTGAAGATTACCTCCTTAGGGTCCTTGCTTTAGCTGATTCCTATGCCGGATAGGATCTTTCCCCAGAATATCTGCTTGTTTCTACTCCTTTATCTCCTTTCAGTCATTGCTAAAATCTTTTCTTCTCAATAAGTCCTTTTCTGACCCCTCTATTTCTTATTGAATCCCAGATCTAACCACTTCCCCTTTAATTTGCTCCCCTTTTTTCTCCATTTACAGCTGTTAGTTTCAAGTTAGTTATATAATTTCAATTATGTAAATACTTATGATAATTGCTTATTGCATGTATCACCTGCCCCTACCTCCCTGCTAAAATATACATTTCATGAGAGCAGAGATCTTCTCCTATTTTATTTCTTGATATACTCTCAGTGCCTACAACAATCTTTGGCCAGTAGTATACGCTGAATAATGTTTATAACATAAACAAAATAAGGAACATAACAGCATTAGATGGAAAAGAGTGATCTGGCTGTTAGCCTTAGTTATAATTCATGAAATTCTACAAAAAAATGTTTGCATTCATACTGCTGTATATGGAAAAAATATCCATAGTATAAGATGATGTAAAACCACCACAGTTTACACGTGCAAATGCACACAGCAGTAGTCACACAGAAAGCAGGGAAGCGATGCCTTTTTTCAAGATTAAGTAGGTAAATAGCTTTTCTCCCCAAATTCATGCAAAACACTATATGAAGAAGAATTATTAGTTAATAAGGAGACTCTTGGAGACCCTCAATGTTATCAAACTGGAAAGAATTACTCATTGTGTTACCAAAAAAGGCATCTGATTTGGAAAGATCTCATTTACTCGTAGATTGTTTTGTTATCCATGTTTTAAATTACAGTTCTTTAAAACTTGAGAGCAAAACATGGTTCAAGTTTATCATGCACCGCAAGCATAGCAATGTCCAAATCAGGGTCACAACAATAAAACAGTTTAGGATAAGTGACTCATGCTGACACTATGTAATTGTGCAAATGCTCCTCCAAATCAGGACATGTGGTTGAAATTAATTTTATTTAATTTGGTTGCATGTCCCTCTTGCCATGTAGTTACAACAGAGGGGGCATCACTAGCTCTGGCTGTCTAGGACAGTCATATAAAGATGCTAAAATTTCTACAAGCAAATGACAGTTCTGGAACTAACAAGAGATTTACAGAAGTGTATATATCTGATTGGCACTCTCCTTTCCTTTATGGACCCGAAGCAGCATGCCAGCTCTCCTGGGGACTGGCAAGCTGAACGCAGTGCGGACAAACCCTGCAAGCCTCAAAACTCAGCACCTCCATTTTCTGTTTCTCAGCAGCTTGGAGCAGAAGAGAGGATGCCTGTGGCAGGCTTGGTGCATGGTGTTAAGGCTGGGTGGAGCATCCTTTATCAGTTTGCAGTGCAGAGCATGAGAAAACCCAGCTGACAACATGAAGCCATCACAGTGTACTCAGTCTGCAGGACTGACAACAGCATGTCTAGATAGAGTGAGAAGAAACCAACCAATAAAGGCAGGGGCTGATGGGTTATATGAGACCACCTACTACCTAATCCCACAGTACTCCTGTGGAGAAAACTGTCATTCTCTTTTTGACTTAGGTAACAAAATGTCATCATTTGACTCATCCCAGACTCAGACGCCTGGTTTTCCTCTCTGTTCTTCCTATATGCAATTTCTGGCAACACCCAGTCTCTTTGGGCCATATTTTTCTTTACAGTTTAAACAAAAGAGCTGAACACAGGGTGTTTTTTTTTTAATGTTTTTTTTTTCCAGTTTAAATATTTTGTGACATCACGAGACAAGTCAAATTGTGATAATCCAAATAGTGGCCAAGTGTACCCTTCTCCCATCTTATCCATTAAACCAAAAATGAAAAATACCATTTTGGTCAGGAAGCAATTGTTCCTGCTATTATTCAAGAATTGCTAATCATGGCCAGGTACAGTGGCTCACACCCATAATCTCAGCACTTTGGGAGGCTGAGGCGAGTAGACTGCTTGGGCACAAGAGTTTGAGACCAGCCCAGGTAACATGGTGAAACCCTGTCTCTATAAAAAAATAAAATAGAAGAATTAGCTGGGTGTGCCTATACTCCCAGCTACTCAGGAGGCTGAGGCAGGAGGACTGCTTGACCCTTGGAGGTGGAGGTTGCACTGAGCAGAGATCATGCCACTGCATTCCAGCCTGGGTGACAGAGTGAGACTGTCTCAAAAAAAAAAAAAATCACATATTCAGTGCAGGCACTAGTATATTTTTCTATCTAATATATTCAACCCTATTTGCTTCTTAGAAGAGGTATTTATTTCCTCGCCATATTACTCACTATACCGCTCTTGATTTGTGTAACCCCTATTGAGTCCATTGAGGGCAGGATCTCTCCATCCTTAGCATTAGCTCAGCACATAGTTCACACTGATAAATACATGTGGACCAGTATGAAACCTTTGTACACACACATGCACACATGTATGCAAACACACAGCCAGGTACAACATGAATTTTTATAATAAATATGCTACATCCTAGCCATTTTGTCTTGTTATCTTCATAATGGGCCAAAATGGAAGTGCCTCCTCTCTCCTGCCAAAAATCAAAAAAGCATTCACTATGACTATTTATTTTCAGCAAAGTGAATGGCCATCTTGTGGTCTCACAGATAGCTCAGTAAAATTCTTCACTAGAGTCTCCAAGGTAGGAATGAGAACCTGGGTCTTTTAGCTTAAAGAAGGCTGCCATGATGGCTCCAAGAATTTTACTTCTTCTCTTCCCTTTTCCTCTATCATTTTCTGCACCTCATTTTCTCATTTATGTTTTGGGTTTACTACTACCAATATAAAGAAGTTGTAATAATAAATGAAAAAGTTAAAGATTGGCACAGGAGCTGGCTTTCATTTACTTATTATTTCAATGCAATCGAATGTATACTTATTGATATCCTGTGGTTTCTGGACTCTGGGCCGGACCGTGGGAATAAAACACTAACAAGTTGGACAGAGTCCTCTCCTCCCAGAAAGGAAATACTAATAAGGGATAGAACCAAGTTATAGCATAGGTAAAAAGCTAAATGATGAGAGAAGGGGCTAATGTGGGAGGATTTGGGATGTGAAGGGGATCCCTTAAACCAAAAACCAGAGCAGGTCGCTCTTCTTCTCAAACTTTCCCAATGCTTCCTTCCCACCTTACTTATGACCAAAGCCAAAGTCCTTACAGTAACTGACAGGCCATTCTGTGAGCAGGGCTCCCATCACCCATGTAACCTCATCTTCTCTTCTTCTGCTTTCTTCCTGGTTCACTGCAGCTACTCTAGCCCTTGCACTCCTTAAAGACAGCGGCCCACGCCTATCTCAGGGCCTTTGCACTTGCTGTTTGCTGTATCTGGAATAGTGTTCTCTCAGGCAGCCTCATAGCTAGACCCCTCACTTCAATCAAGTATTGGCTTGGTGACACCTTCCTAGTGGGGCCTTACCTGGATTTTGCCGAAACTTCAACATTCCCATCCTCCAACATTTTATATTGCCAGTCCTGCTTCACATTTATTTATGCTTAGCTCTTATCACTAACATAATATGTAATGTACCTATTTTCTTGTTTATTGCCTGACTTTTCCAAGAGAGGGGTAAATCCCATGACAGAAGGCTCTTTTATTTATTTTGCCTACTGTAGCATCCCCAGGGCCTAGAACAGTGCCTGGCACATTGTAGATATTCAAGGAACACTCTGTGAATGAATAAATCGATGAAGTGTCATAAAATTCTTCCCAGAGGAAGTCAGCGATTGAAAACTAATCTGAAATCTAAAGAATGAGACTGAATTATCCCAGCCAAGGGAATGGAGGATGGTGAGAAGGAAGGGGAACAGGAAAGAGCATTTCAAAGAAAGAGATTAGGAGTACATCAAGATTTGTTTAAAGCTGAAGGCTGAGAGCAAAAGGTTCAACAATTGATAACAAGGTGGAGCTAGAGAAGGAGGCTGAAGCCATGTCCTACAGGGCCTTGGGAGCCATGCAAACAAATCTGCACTTTACTCTTACAGCAATGGAGGATGTTTGAGAAATTATAATCAGAGGAAGCTATTCTTTCTAACTAAAAATAAAATCATCTGGATTAGGTTTAAAAGGAGCAAGGCTGGAGGCAGAGAGACTGGCTAGTAGGTAGATGAGGGGTGATGTATGTACCAGAATAGTGGTGATGGCACTCAAAAGAAGCAGAAGATTCTAGGGTCAATTAGAAGTCTTGGTAATGGGTATTTATGTATATGATACGATAATATCTGATTAAGTCATAGTTATGAATTACATGCAATAAATATTACATGTATTTCTAGGGTGGGTCAAGGAGAGGATGATAAGAGAGAAGAAAGCGTCAAAGGTGATGACTGAGTTTCTGGCTTGGGTAACTGTAGTATCAGATATTAGCAGTATCAGACAGATATTAATTAAAGAGTGTATAGTATAAACATGGCCAAATTTTTTGACACTCCTCTCAATGAGAGGTAGGGACTGTGAACCAAAAAGTATCTGAGACCGCTCTCAATCAGTTTAGGAGTTTATTTTGCCAATGTTAAGGACATGCCTTTGACATTAAGATTTATATTAAAGATGTATATTCCATGTTCTGGAAAGGCAGGACAAATGGAAGTTGAATCGGGGGCAGCGCTCTTAGGTCATAGGTGGATTCAAGGATTTTCTGACTGGCAATTAGATGAAAGACTCTATCTAAAGACCTGGAATGAACAGAAGAGAGTATCTGGGTTAAGATAAAGGGTTGTGGAGATCAAAGCTTTTATTATGCAGATGAAGCCTCCAGGTAGTAGGCTTCAGAGAGACCAGATTGTCTTAAGGTTTCTGTTTTAATATTAAGGCTGGTCAGTTATGCCTCCATTCCAAAGGGAGGATGGCATAATGAGGCATATCTGACCATCTGTTCCCACCATGGCCTGAACTCATGTTTCATGTTAACTTTGGAATGCTCTTGGCTGTGAGGGGGTTCCATTTAGTTGGTTGGGGCCAGGCGGAGCTGGGCGGGTACTTAACATTTTATTTTCCTTTACAGATCCTATGTCCCTTCCTCTTAAATTTGGGCAGAATCTGTGAGTTCTTTGTTCAATAAAATATTGCAGAAGTGATGCTGTACCAGACTGAAATAGAGTGGCAGTTTCTAGATGTGGTATCTTGGATCCAAAGAATCAATGACCTCATACAACAGACCCAGTTGAGTTCCCAGGAAACAGCCATCACCAGCCATGTTAGTGAGACATCACGGAAGTAGATAAAGTAGATACTCCAGCCCACTCAAGCCACCCCAGCTCATACCACCTGGAGCAGAGTCTCCTAAGCCCTGCCCAAATTGCCAATTTGTGAATAAAATAAATAACTGCAATTGTTTTAAGCCAATAACTTTCAGAGTGGTTTGTTGTTACAAGCTATGAATAACAAGAAAAATGAGAGAGAGACAACAAGAAAAGAAATTGTCATGATTTTTCCATGTGAAACCACACAGGGTCAAGCAGTTGCAATTGCCTAATTATTCCTACTCAGTGCGATGTCACAGGAAAGAAGTGAATGCCCTTTAATACGAGGTACATTGGTACTTTGAGATGATCTTGGAAGGAGTTAATTCTGATCCAAACTAACAAGAGAAGTAACAGAATATATTAAATACTTAAATATCATACTTTCATTTTGTTTGAACCACTGGAGATAATCCAGTCCCAAATTAATATAACAAAACCAGAAACCAGAAGCTTGCTTAAAAAATATTTCATCAGATTCCAAAGTTTGGCTCGTGGTAGGGCATACTGGAACCCTTTAATAGTTACTCTAGTAAAGACATTCTTCTCATTTTGCAAGTGAACAAAAGAAGACAGAGTGAGCCCCTTTGGAACTGCCTAAGTTATTGGTAGACATCGTCCCTATATTAAATTGGAGATCGATAAGGCTCTAGATCAATATTAGAGCTTCATGTCAGGGGACAGTACATGTATGTGACAGATGCAGCCTGATAGGAAGGAAAGCAAACAACTCTGTTTTTATTTGAACTACTTTTTTTTTTAAGTGAGTCAGATATAGACAGTTCATTTTAAGTGCTGGTATTCAGAGGTGGAATGTGGATGGGATTAAAGTAGTTTTATTAGAGAAAGGGGAAGCCCAGAGGGAAAAAGGCATGAAAAACTCGGTGACTTCAAAACCTGACATTAGTCGGACATGCTTACCACAGAGCCAGAAACCATCTAGGGAGACTTCAGCTAAAGGCTCTATAAACCCAAGTATTATTTCTATTACTATCCTAATTACTGTCTTCACCGAAAAGGAAGAAAACACACCCACATTGTAGACATAATGTTCAAATTATGCATTTGCCCTGAAGCTTAAGAAAGGTTAGATATGTCTTTTGGTTTTTCAGAAATCTAACTTATACTTATCCATTCAGGCTATTAATTACTAGCATTTCCCAAATGTAATTACAGTCTTTTTAGGAAATGGTTGTTGCATATTTCTCTACCTAAAAACAGAGTCTTACTCCTTTGTGCATTTAAAATATGTTAGGTCAATGAGTAGGTAAGTGGTTCAAAGGAAAGAGAAACAGTATTGCCATCATTATTCATGACCTAGAATATGACATGGCCTCTGTTTCATGAAGGTGAATTAATTCCAAACACCCTATCACAAAAATGTGGCCATTCTCACCACTTTTATGGCTTATTTAAGAGGGCATGTTAGTGTCTCTGTAATATCAGGGTTGGTGGAACTGTTTCCTATATCTGCTACCTAAGGTCTACATACTCAGGTCCTTCTTGAATATGGTTCCAAAAGTAATTTTATCTTCAGAGAGCGATCTAAACTTTATTTTTTCTTTAAAAACAAATGGAGATAATGCAATCCAACATATTTCCTTTGATGACCTGAAATCTTACAGGCAGAATCAATGCCATCATACTCTGATCTATCCAACTTAACAGTCTGAACACCTTTCTGCTTCCTTAGAATGATCTTATTCATCTGTTTTAACCTTAAATGGTTTTCCATCTTTAAACTACTCAACCAAATAGCATTTTATTGGAAGGAGCAAAGAGAAGGGATGAGTTGGGAAGGAGAGTAAATCTTCTGTATCTCAACAACCCAACTTCCTAATCTATTTAGAAAGTTATTTTAGGTTTTTTGTGTGTCACGAACGGAGTATTCAGCTATTCTTATGGAGGTTCTATAACAGGTATAAAACATGCTTCTTTCCTTCAGGAAAGTATCTTTTACATCTGGTTGAGAGATGACACATAAAAAGACAAAGATATATCTAGTAAAATAAGGAAGTAAAATTTTCACACTGCGATGATAAAAAGTGGAAGAAAACTTCGATGAGTGCACAGGGAATGGGATAGTTGCAAAAGTATCATTCATTCACGTATTTATCCACCAAACATTGAAAGTGCTTGCCATGTTTCAGTGACTGGGCCAAGCTCTAGAAAGTCTATCACAAGAGAGAAGCAAGGCATAATCCTGGCATTATGGCAGAATCTCAGAATTTGTGGGATAAGGGCAAGACTGCCTGAGCTTGAATCCTTACTTTGACACATACTAAAGATGGGCCCTGTAGGGATTTGGTCTCGTGACTTGATGTTTCTGTGCCTCAATTTCCTCTTTTATAAACAGATATAACAAGAATAACTGTCTTTTAGAATTGTTATGAGGATAAAATGCGTGAACATATGCAAAGGTTAGCCCATATAAACACTATACAAATAGAAGTCTACTCCTGAGAAGTCAGGGGGAGATAGGCCAGTCAAGAGGTAAACCTAGGCAGCAGGGACTTGAATTGGATCCGAATTTCCAGGAACTTCCCCTGGTACCTTTTGCGACTTAGATTTAGAGGGCCCTGGTTCTGGGAAAAGGTAGAGCACGTGCATCTCAGCCAGAACTCCTGAAGAATGAGTACTCAAACTCAAGTTGCAGGACACTGCCCTCTTAATGCTACTGCAGAGTATGGACAAGCTTGAGGAGACGCCAAAGCCTGTCAGCATAAAAACCAAGTCAATATATGACCCTCTTCTCACTGCTTGGTTTTCTAAGCTGACTAGCGTGAGAGCTACCCTGACACTTCCTGAAGAGGCCATGTGTGGGATGCTAGGCTAGGGAATTTATGAATTACCCCATTCGATTCCAAGAAATAAACCTCAGAGATAAGAACAGTGAGTCTCATTTTACAGATTTGAAGTCTGAGGCACAGGGAGGTCAAGCGCCTTGTCAGTGAGAAGGTTCACCAGCTTTTATTTTTGCCTCTTAGACCTACAGACCAAGGTTATTCCAGGCTTGACCTTTAAGCCAACAGAGGTGGTAGAACTTTGAGTCACAGTACTTGATATTTAGTATGGTCAAGCCCACGAGAAGAAAGGAATGTATGAAAGAACCCAGGCTGACTGGTTCCAGAGCCTCTGGATCTGTAATTCCAGCAGGAGGAGAGTGGGAGAAGATTCCACTGAGAAGGGCCTAGCAGGAATTAATATTTTCCTTCCCATTGCAACATCCTCTCATTCCTGATGAAGAATCGTTAAAAGCAATATGTGTTGCACCCCTTCCCTGCTCAGGGTAGGTAGGCCGTGTAGGCCCTAACTGGGAGATTTGCCTTCAAGAACTGATGCACAGGCATTATACAAACTAGTGACAAAGGTCCTGAGGAGTCACACAGCTCTCCAGCCCTCCAGGACCACCCAGGCAGGGATGGGGCACTGTGATTGCAGCTGCCCACACTGGGCGGCAGTAGCTCCCAGCAACAGGAGGCCACTCTGGCCCACCAAACTCATCCCCTTTGTGGAGGGAGTTGTGTTTGTTTGCTGAGGCCCAAAATCATACACAAAATAATGTATGCCATTCCAAAGCATAAGTCAAATGGTTCCATCAGTTCTTTTCCATTTATCTTTAAAATCTCTGATTATACAACTTTAATTTTTGGCCTCATCTCATGGGCCTTTAGAGGGAGGCTGACTGCAGCTGAAGGGTGTTTTGCCACATAGCTGTAGATTAGCTAAATGCATGAGCTATTCTAAACCTTGAATAGTGCTGAGCAGAGGATTTGGGGACCTGCCCTCACACTCTTTAGAGAGGTCCCCGTGTTTTAGCCATGTCAGATGCAATTAGGTACAGTTGAGCTCTCTTAAGTTCCCCAGGGATTTATTACATGGGCTCCTGAAGGTTTCCCTTTCAAATGGCCATAGATTTTATATCCAAATCAGTGTGCAGTGATCACTCTCCTCCTGGGTTTAACTCATGGCAATTATGCCTCCATGAAAGTTGAGGATGTAAAGAGTAGAAAAACAAACACTGCTCTTTGAATTGTCTCATGAAATGCAGCAGAAGATAAAACTGATTTTGTAACATACCAGGTGATCAGAGGTTGTGTTGGCAATGAAGCCCCCACCCGGCTTCCATGCTCCTTCTCCCCAAAACTGGGGCTGAGGTAAGACCTACATATCTTTTCTCATGATGGCAATGAGAGACTCACTTCTATCTCAAATCCTGCTACAACACTGAAAATGAATTGATTCTGTGTCTCAAGTCATCGCTGGGCATGCTACAATTTGCAGAGATCCATTGCTCTGCTTTCTACCAGTCGACACAGTTTGTGTATTTATCATCCAAGGCAAATGCATGATATATACTCTACTCTCATGTAGCCAAAAAGAGCCAGGGGTTGGATTTGCAAAAGTTTAATTCCTACTAAGATTCGCAAAAGATAATTTGAGAAACACATAGACTCTGTAGCTTCGAAGGAGCTTAAAAATGACTTTCAAGAACTTCTGTCCATTTGGAAATCCAGGTGTATTTAAAATTGTTTTTGCAGTTTGTTCTTAATCATCAGATTTCATGACAAGAACCAAGGTTCTATGCTCTTTTTTAAGCACTAACTTGCTTTAAAAAAATAAAAAGAGAGAAGCACAATGACCAATTGTCTCATGAATCAGAGCTATGCTCTATATATACCACCATTAACTCAACAGCTTGTGATGAAAGAATAATGTAACCTCATCATGTTCTCTAACAGTGCTGAGTCATTTCTCTATGAAAGGACTAACAAAGCAGGCAATGTCTCATTGTCTCAAGCAAGTTTAGCCACATTATTACAGTATTTCACCTCTATAGCCCCTCCATTCTCCTCTGAGTCATTATTTATCTCTTCCATAATCTAATTGGAAAAAAGTAAGTTAATCTCAAATGTCAAATCGACATGTGTACACTTTTATGTCTGTATTTCAAAACTGGCTAATGTCAACATGAGTGAACCAATCCGAATATTTTAAAAGGTAGGTCAAATTAATGCTAACTTGAAAGAATACTTTTTTATATATATATTAGGCCAAAGGTCACATTCACTAGGACTTAGGTATACACGTGACATACATTAAATTTATTTAATAATGAATTCATTCTTTTTCTGTACATGTAAACATTAATCAGAGTGGTTTGTTAGTGAATGCAAACAACAAAACTATTCACGTGCTGATTAATTTCTTCAATACATATTTGCTGAACCTGTATTATGTACAAGGTTCTATATGATGCAATGCTTAAGAGTGAAGATAAAAATACGGAGCTCACAGTCCATTGATCAGTACAACAGAGATGACTAAGGTGAAATCCATAGAAGTACAAAATGGTGTTATGTGATAATCAGAGAGAAGCGATTATGTCTGGTTGAAGCATGCAGGAAGCAATTAGAAAGGGCTGTTTAATAGAGGTGGGGCACGGTAGATGGAAAGAATAGGTACTCCAAGTAGAAAGACAAAGATATTAGGGCAAAAGGCTAAAGATAAGAAAGCCTGGGAAACATAACATAAGCAGCCTATTTCAGGTGGGCCTTCAAACTGGAAGAGCTGAATTTGAGCCTGGAAGGGCAGATTGAGTTTAGACCATGGAGAGTTTTGGAAAACTAAATTAAAATTCTGCTGGTTAATAACTAGGATAGATTATATTATCACCTTGGCCAGTCAACTATTTAAAAAATAAAAGTATTAGTCAAATAAATTATTAGGTAGAATTGAAAATGTTCTTTTGATTATTTCAAGTATTTTTGCTTCTTTAATTTAAACAAATGATAAGTGTGCATAGTTGAATGGTCTACAGTCCTCTATACTAAATCTGTCTCTATTTTGTAATATTTCTCTATATAACATTCATTACTTCTTATCAAACGACTAATAATGCTTATAGTTTTACTTTAAAGGCATATGCAGTCAAACAACACACAAAGGAGAGAACACAGACTCCCTAACAAAAATATATGAATGTGCCCCAAGCAATCATATTTTGACACTCTTGATGTAGTCTTTCATGGAGATGTAGCATTGCCCGTAAATCTTATGCAAGGTCTCAGATTCTGCCTTTGAGTGCAAATGCCATGCAGGCCAAGTCATATTTTTAGGGTTTAAGGATGTACTCTTTCTTCCCCTCTTCAAACTAAGGAATGTAAAATGGCAAACATTCTCAATCCTTACATACATTTGGCTCTGAGGCAAGTTGAAAGCAAGATGCTTAGACCATTTACAATTTTACTTCACAAAGGAATTCTCTTTGATGAATGGCCTTTGCAAAATTATGCTTGCAGGTATGTTTATAAAGTTGCGTACAAAAGAAGAACTGGTATCACCACTTTTACTGAAACTATTCCAAAAAATTGGGACTCTTCCCTAACTCATTCTATGAAGCCAGCATCGCTCTGATACCAAATTCTGGCAAAGACACAATGAGAAAAGAAAACGACAAGCCAATATCCCTGATGAACATAGACACAAAAATCCTCAACAAAATACTAGCAAACAGAATCCAGCAGCATACATAAAAGTTAAGTCACCATGATCAAATAGGCTTTATTCCGGGGATGCAAGGGTGGTACAACATATGCAAATGAATAAATATGATTCACCACATAAACAGAACTAAAAACAAAAACCATATGATTCTCTCAATAGATGCAAAAAATAGCTTTCAGTAGAATCCAGCGTCTCTTCAGGATTTAAAAAAAAAAAACCCTCAAGAAACTAGGCACTGAAGGGACATACCCCAAAATAATAAGAGCCATCTATGACAAACCCACAGCCAATATCACACTAAATGGGCAAAAGCTGGAAGCATTACCCTTAAGAACAGGAACAAGACAAGGATGCCCTCTCTCACCACTCCTATTCAACATAGTATTGAAAGTCCTAGCCAGCACTATCAGGGAAGAGAAAGAAATAAAAGGTATCCAAATAGGAAAAAAAAAAAAAAGTCGGATTCTCTCTTCACTGATGGTAAGATTCTTTACCTAATAAACACTAAAAACACCACCAATGTCTCCTAGAACTGATAAATGACTTTAGTAAAGTTTCAGGATATAAAGTCAATGCACAACAATCAGTAGCATTTCTATGCACTAATAACATTTGAGCTGAGAGCCAAATCAAGAATGTAATCCTACTTACAATAGCCACCCGAAAAATAAAATACCTAGGAATGTAGCTAACCAAAACGTGAAAGATCTCTACAAGGAGAACTACAAAAGCCTGCTGAAATTAATCACAGATGACATAAATGGAAAAACATTCTATGCTCATGGATTGGAAGAGTATATATCCATAAAATGGCCATTCTGCCTATAACAATCTACAGAGTCAATGCTATTCCTAACAAATTATCAACATCATTTTTCATAGAATTAGAAAAAATGATTATAAAATTCATAGAAACTAAAAAGGAGCCTGAATAGCCAAAGCAATCCTAACAAACAACAGTGACAACAACAACTAAGCCAAAGGCATCACATTACCTGACTTATAAGTATATTATAAGGCCACAGTAACCAAAACAGCATGGTACTGGCACGAAAACAGATGCATAGGTCAATGAAACAAAATAGACAACCCAGAAATACAGTCACACATCTCAACCATCTGACATTCAACAAAGCTGACAAAAAGCATTAGAGTAAGGACTCCCTATTGAATAAATGGTGCTGGGATAAGTGACTAGCCATATGCACAAGAATGAAACTAGACTCCTACCTTTCATCATATACAAAAATTAACTCAAGATAGATTAAAGATTTAAGCATAAGACCTCAAACTGTAAGTCCTAGAAGGAAACCTAGGTAATAAACACCATTCTGAACATTGGCTTTGGCAAAGAGTTCATGACTAAGTCCTCAAAAGCAATCGCTACTAAAACAAAAATTGACAAGTGGGTCCTAATTAAACTAAATAGCTTCTGTGCAGCAAAATAAACTATCAACATAGTAAACGGACAACGTACAGAATGGGAGAAAATATTCACAAAGTATGCATCCAACAAAAACTTAATATCCAGAATCTGTAAGGAACTTAAGTAACTGAATGAGCAAAACAACAAATAACCCTATTAAAAAGTGAGCAGAGGACATGAACAGACATTTCTCAAAAGGAGACATACAAGTAGCTAAAAAATATGAAAAATAAGATCACCCACACTAATTATTGGAGAAATTCAAATCAAAACCACAGTGAGATACCATTTCACACCAGTCAGAATGGCTGAAAACAGAATGAAAGTTGGTGAGGCTGTGGAGAAAAGAGAATGCTTACACATTGTTGGTGAGAGTATAAATTAGTTCAATTTCTACACTGTGGAAAGCAATTTTAAAATTTCTTAAAGAATTTAAAGCAGAACTATGATTTGACCTAGCAATCCCAATACTGTGTATATAACCAGAGGGAAATAATTATTCTACCAAAAAGTTCATCACAGCACTATTCACAATAGCAAAGACATGGAATCAACCTAGGTGGCCGTCAGTAGCTGATTGAATACACCAAATGTGGTCCATAAACATCATGGAATACTATACAAGCATGAAAAAGAATAAAATTATATCATTTTTAGCAATATGAATGCAACTAGAGGTCATCCTAAGTAAACGAACACAAGAATGGAAAACCAAATACTGCATGTTCCTACTTACAAGTATGAGCTAAACACTGGACACACATGGACATAAAGATGGAAACAAAAGACACTGGTACTACTAGAGAGAGGAGAAAGAGAAGAGGAGTAAGGGCTGAAAACCTACCTATTAGATATTAGGCTCACTATTTGGGTGATGGGATAATTCATATCCCAAACCTCAGCATCACACAATATGCCCATGTAACAAAACTGAACATGTACCCCCACATCTAAAATAAAAGTTGAAATTATTTTTTTAAAAATAGAAATCCTCAAATGCTTTCCAGTAAGAGAAATACTGAGAAAATACAGTAGATGCATAAACTTTTGGTAAGCAAATTCCCAAATAGTTTTTTCTAAATTGAAACCATCAGAGCACAAAGTCAACATATCTCTTTTCTCTAAAAGTTCAGTGTCATCACAAGAAATATGAAGGTTTGGCCAGGCACGGTGGCTCATGCCTATAATCCCAGCGCTTTGGGAGGCTGAGGCAGACAGATCATATGAGGTTAGGAGTTTGAGACCAGCCTGGCCAACATGGTGAAACCCTGTCTCTACTAAAAATACAAAAATTAGCCAGGGGTTGTGGTGCACACCCATAATCCCAGCTACTCACAAGACTGTGGCACGAGGATTGTTTCAACCCAGAAGATGGAAGACACAGTGAGCCAAGATCGTACCACCGCACTCCAGCCTGGGCAACAGAGTGAGACTCTGTCTTAAAAATAAATAAATAAATAAATAAATGCACCTTTCTTTGTTCATAGTATTGGACCATGTGCAAATTCCTTGTTCTGTGCCAGAATTTCTACCATTTCTATGCTATACCTTATGACAGTTCACAATGATGACAACCTGAAGCAAAATTATTTTTAACTTGCTCAATGCTTGGTTATTCTAATATAACTAAAATGTTCAATGATGACCTATAAAGTTTGTTTGTGAATTTATTAATCCTAGGAAATTCACCCTTTCTCCCTTGGAAGCTTTTTTTTCTTACTAGACCCGACCATCAGTTCAAGTGTCTGCTATTTACAAAAAGAAGAACAAATACAGTCCAAAAACAAAGACAGCATCTCAAAAAACAACAACAAAAAAAAACCATAATTATGTGAATCTTCATTTTACAGTGCCTTCCTGAGACCATCAAGCCACAAACATTTCTTTATCGGTTCTATGAATTTTGTACAATTTTTTTAAATAATGTAAATGTTATGAAAGAATCTTACCAAAACAAAATTAAACAAAGTTTCAACACTTATTTTAAAAAGGATAGGTATAAATGTATTCTCCTAATAAGTGTTAGAGATAGGTAAGCTCAAAGCAATATTGTTATCTGGCCTAACATGTCTTTACTTTTAACAGATTGCATTCAATTCCAGAAGTTTCTAAACAAATTAGGGTTGACTCAATTGAACACAAATTTAAAATAGTTCTTGTCAGTTAAAGTACTAACATCAATCAACGTTTAATATGCTCTCCTGAATAAATTTTTATTTTATTATGTATTTATTTATTTATTTTGACACAGAGTTTTGTTCTTGTTGCCCAGGCTGGATTGCAATGGCACAGTCTCAGCTCACTGCAACCTCTGCTTCCTGGGTTCAAGCGATTCTCCTGCCACAGCCTCCCAAGTAGCTGGGATTACAGGTGCCCGCCACCACACTTGGCTAATTTTTTTTTTTTTTTTAGTAGAGACAAGGTTTCACCATGTTGGCCAGGCTGGTCTTGAACTCCTGACCCCAGGTGATCTGCTGGCCTCGGCCTCCTAAAGTGCTGAGATTACAGGTGTGAGCCATTGCACTGGCCCTCAATAAAATTTTTAGACACAATGGATTTATTTACATGTTTATGCATTAGTGGCATTTTCCACCTCAAATCCCATCATCTGAGTCTGGAGTATTCCATTTCCATTTCAATCCTCAAAAAACAAACGAAGAGCAATTTATAAAGGCCTATACAGAGCCTCAAAGATCAAGCTAGATCTAGCAAAAGTGGACTTTAAACACATGTAAATCTGGTGATGTACCCAAGTGACTATAGTTCCAGACTGATAACATTCTAAAAAGGAACCTAATAGAAGAAAATGAAGTTTATCTGAGGGGTTCTTACAAGTAGAAAGTCATAATAATAAATTTAAGTATAATACCAGGAAGGTGCAATAAGTAATAAAAACATGTTTCAATGAACGTTGACTACATTCTACGCATGTGTTGAGCACATTTGACACATTAACTTATTTTCAAATATGCTGCCCTTTCTTAAAATCTCTGTGATATTGTTAGGCTTTGAGACCCCACCTAAATCTCATCTTGAATTGTAATCTTCATATTCCCCTAGAGTCAAGGGAGAGACCATGTAGACGTAACTGAATCTTGGGGGCGGTTTCCCCTATGCTGTTCTCATGATAGTGAGTTCTCAGGAGATCTGATAGTTTTGTAAGTGTTTGGTAGTCCCTCTTGCATTCATTCTCCTTCCTGCCACCTTGTAAAGATGGTGCCTTGCTTCCCCTTCACCTTTCACCATGATTGTAAGTTTCCTGAGGCCTCCCCAGCCATACTGAACTGTGAGTCAGTTAAACCCCTTTCCTTTATAAATGACCCAGTCTCCAGCAGTTCTTTACAGCAGTGTGAAAACAAACGAATACAGTTAGTGATGATAATAATAATGATAATAGGTAATATTCCTATAGTGTTTGCTAATTTTCAGGTATTACATCAAACCATGTTACTTGTGTCAAACCTAAAATCCTCACGACTATCCTGTAAAATGCACTTATCCTCATTTTACAGATGTGGAAACTTAGAAGCAAAGAGGTTTCATAAAATACCAAAAGCTATTTATACCACTGGCCATTTTCCCCCTGTGAATGATGACTCTCTGGTTACTGAAATGGTAGAAGGGCAACCTGGATCCCTGTCAGGCATCATGTGAGAGAAACTGTCTAGCTGTTTACCCTTTTTTCCCTCCTGAGCACACAGCTAATTTTTCTAGTCTCCTCTGTAATTAGAAGGGGTCATATGACCAAGACTTAGAAAATACAATGTGGGAAAAAGTGACAAGTGCCACTCTGAGGTTTAGCCTGTAAAAATCTGCCATGAAATCCTCCACGCTCTCTCTTTCCCTTTCTGCCAACTAACGTTAATGCCCACAACTGCAGAAACCCTGAGCTGAAAATGGCAGAGCAGAGTTCTGTAGATGTCTATCAGGTCCATTTGATCCAGTAATGAGTTCGGGTCCTGAATATCTTTGTTAATTTTGTCTCAATGATCTGTCTAATATTGCCATTGGGGTGCTAAAGTTTCACACTATTACTGTGTGGGAGTCTAAGTATCTTTGTAGTCCTCTAAGAACTTGCCTTATGAATCTGGGTGCTCCTGCGTTGGGTGAATATATTTTTAGCATAGTTAGGTCTTCTTCTTGAACTGAACCCTTTACCACTATGTAACGCCCTTCTTGGTCTTTTTTGATCTTTATTGTTTTAAAATCCATTGTGTCAGAAATTAGGATTATAACTCCAGATTTTTTTCTGTTTTCCATTTGCTGGGTAGATTTTTCTCCATCTTTTTATTTTGAACCCATGTGTGTCACTGCATGTGAGATGGGTCTCTTGAAGACAGCATACCCATGATCTTTTTTCTTTATCCAGATAGACATTCTGTGTCTTTTCATTTGGGGTATTTAGCCCATTTATATTCAAGTTTAGTATTCATATGTATAGATTTGATCCTGTCATTATGGTGTTAGCTGGTTATTTTGCAGACTTGTTTATGTGGTCACTTTAAAATGTCACTGGTCTGTGTACTTGAGTGTGTTTTGTAGTGGCTGGAAACAGTCTTTCCTTTCCATATGTAGTGCTTCTTTCAGGAGCTCTAGTGAGGTAGGTCTGGTGATACCAAATTCCCTTAGCATTTGCTTATTGGAAAAGGATTTTATTTCTCCCTCAATTATAAAGTTCAGTTTGGTCATATATGAAATTCTCGGTTGGAATTTCTTTAAGAATGTCAAATATTGGCCCTCAATCTCTTCTGGCTTTTATGGTTTCAGCCGAGTGGTCCACTGTTAGTCTGATGGGCTTCCCTTTATAGGTGACCTAACCTTTCTCTGTAGCTACCTTTAACATTTTTTCTTTTATTTTTGCCTTGGAGAATTTGATGGTTATGTGTGTTAGAGACGATGTTCTTATGAAGTATCCTGCTGGGGTTCTCTCCATTTCCTGAATTTGGATGTCGGCCTTCCTAGCTAGGTTGGGGAAGTTCTCATAGATGATATATTGAAATACGTTTTCCAAGATGGTTCCATTCTCTTCATCTCTTTCAGGTACACCAGTACCATTCAGGACATAGGAATGGGCAAAGATTTAATGATGAAGACACCAAAAGCAATTGCAACAAAAGCAAAAATTGACAAATTAATTAAACTAAAGAGTTTCTGCAAAACAAATGAAATCTATCAACAAAGTGAACAGACAACCTACAGAATGGGGGAAAGTCTTTGCTAACTATGCATCTGACAAAGGTCTAATATCCAGCATCTGTAAGGAACTTAAACAAATTTACAAGAAAGAATCCAAACAACCCCATTAAAAAGTGGGCAAAGGACATGAACAGGCACTTTCAAAAGAAGGTATACATGCGGGCAGCAATCATATGAAAAGAACCTCAACATCACTGATTGTTATAGAAATTCAAATCAAAACCACAATTAGATACCATCTCATGCCAGTCAGGATGAACATTATTAAAAAGTCAAAAAAATAATACATGCTGGTGAGGTTGAGGAGAAAAAGGAACACTTATACACTGTTAGTGGAGGTGTAAATTAGTTCAACTATCGTGGAAGACAGAGTGGTGATTCCTCGAAGACCTAAAGACAGAAATTCCCTTTGACGCAACAATCCCATTACTGGGTATATACCCAAAGGAATATAAATTATTTCTATTATAAAGACACACACATGCATATGTTGATTGTAGCAGTATTCACAATAGCAAAGATACAGAATCAACTAGATGCCCATCAATGATAGACTAGATAAGGAAAACGTGTCATATATACACCATGGAATACTACGCAGCCATAAAGAAATGAGACCATTTCCTTTGCAGGGACGTGGATGGAGCCGGAAGCCATTATCCTTAGCAAACTAACATAGGAACAGAAAACTAATTGCCACATGCTCTAATTTATAAGTGGGAGCTAAAAGATGAGAACACGTGGACATACAGAGGGAAACAACACACACTGGGGCATATCGGAGGGTGGAGTGTGAGAGGAGAAAGAGGATCAGGAAAAATATCTAATGGGTACTTGGCTTAAATTAATTTTGGGTGACAAAATTATCTATACAACAAACTCCCATGATACAAGTTTGCCTATATAGCAAACTTGCACATGTACCCCTGAATTAAAATAAAAGCTTAAAAAATAGCAAAGCCTCCATCAGCCCTGGTTCCTGAAAGGCTGTGTGATGCGGTTACTGACATCTCTCCCCATGCTCTTTAGATTTAATGTGAACAAGACATAGAATCCCACTGTATTAAGCTACTGAGATTTTAGTGTTTATCTATTACAGCATGCAGCATTTACTTTAACTAATAATGGCTGTTCTCTACAATTTAGATATTTATGCAAATGGCAGATACTACTTTACAAATGATGAATAATCCAATTTTTTCAAATTCCCCCTTTTTGAGAAAAGGGGTTTGCTTTCCCATCCAGCTGTAGCAGTCAGATCCCCTTAAATGCTTATTTACCACTTTAAATTTCATCAACAAGAAGATTTATGCAAGGTACAGAAGGAGGGGGAGAGGTTGACAGCAACCCACTGCTCCTGTGCAGAAATAGGCAGAGTCACAGCTTTGGTGAAAATCACCTTTCACAGCACTGCAGGAAGCCTGGACACCACTAATGATTTTGTGGGGTTCCTACACTTTCCAGAGTCTCTGAAAGCTAACGATGGCTTCCCTTTAGCTTTGATCCTCTAACACTTCCAACAGTTTTAGAAATACTTCACCGAAGTATAAAATCCCTTCCAGCTTCAAATATCTGGAGAAGTTTCTGTTTCTCTGATGAAATTCTGAAGGATACAAAAGAATGTTCTTCTCAAGGTAACTGATCTTTGTTTACTACCATTCAAATTATTTTTCCTGCTCCAGCATATATTCTCTCCAAAGGTGGCAGTCAAATGCATCTCAGACTATAAATATACATGTATTAAAATCTCACTCGACAACAACCATTGATCAACATAGGACTGGCTTCATGGGTGTGTGACCCGTGCTTAGAAAGGCCCACACACCATTTAGTGCCCTGTTGTAACCTTTTGGAGTTCCTGATTATTTGTGAACAAGGGCCCCACATTTTCATTTTGCACTGTGTCTTCCAGCTTACATAGCCGGTCCTGTATCAGGATAGTCCTTGACTGAAAGCTACAGGAGAGATAGGTAAAGAAAGACATCCAGGTGCCTTAACATCTTTTGCTTCTCTAGTTCAATATGGCAACACATACAGTCTAATTCTGCACCTACTCTAGACATACCAATACCACCCACACATTACCTGTAACCATGATGTTTACTTTGCTGAGTTGAGGAAGAACTATCAGAATATAATCTGTAGTATGTTGAAAGGAAAACACAGCAATTTCAAATTTTCTGATGGTGCTGAGGATCCATGTGTGAAAGTAAATACCCTTGCATTTGGGAAAAGGGAAAACACCTTAATGATTCTTGTCCAATATGCAAAGTTGGGCCCTAGGCTCCAGGCTGGAGTAGAATTTGAAAGCTCAAGTCTTCTGCTTTATAAAATAACAAGGATTTTTTCTGTTGTTGTAGTAGCTAATGGTATGGAACTAGAATCTGGAACAGGAGATACAGGAGGCCAGGCACAGTGGCTCACACCTATAATCCCAGTACTTTGGGAGGCCAAGGTGAGAGACTCACTTGAACTACAGGGTTCAAGATTCTGCCTCTACAAAAAAAAAGAAACATTAGCCAGGTATGGTAGCACACACCTGCAGTCCCAGCTACTCAAAAGGCTGAGACAGGAGGATCTCTTGAACCCAGGAGTTCAAGGTTACAGTGAGCCATGATTGCACTACTGCACTCCAGCCTGGGCAATAAAGAGAGACCTTGTCTTTAAAAACAAAACGGAGATATGGGAGAGAGATGGACTCTCTCAACATGTTTGGGTTTTGGGGCCTAATAAAGTATAAGGTCAGGGATAATGTGCTTTTGGCAGAGAATGGCTAATGTGTTTTTAGGAACAATGCTTTTATATTAAAATATAATGTGTTTCCTGTTTTATATTTAGATGACAATAACGAATTCTTCACTCAGTCGCCCTCTCCATCACTGAACTTTAAGGAAAAATCAATTGTGATTGGGGTATAAGCCTTTGGGGTGTTAGCAGATGGTACAAGATAGGGCAGAAAATGGCCATCGGTCATTAAAGATGACACTATGAGCAGGGATTTGGAGAAAGAGGTGACACCACAATGTCAGACTTTTTAGACATCTTGGAAATGTCGAGTGTAATCCAGGACCTCCCAAAGTGCATGTGTGGAGGCTTAAGCCATTTCATTTGTCTAGAAAGTACAACGGTGGCCTCAAAATCCAAGGGGACTTGGAGATAACCAAAATGCACCAATATGTCCTAGAAATATAATTACCTCTGGAAGTAGTAAGAAATGAATACACAGAAGAAATCAACATGACAGATGTAAATAGAGGGCTAGTCAAGGTTAAGGTGTGAAGTCACCTGGTAAATAGGAATCCATGCAGAAATCGAAATCCCATTGCTTATAGCAACATTCCTGTGGCTAGGAATCATGTTTATTAGAATCCAGAATCTTTCATAGGCATAAAACCCACTTTCCAAGTATACTAGAAAAAAAAAAATCAACTGAAACAACATTTACACTTCAAGGAGAATGTCACCAGGCATATTTGCAGTTCCTTAGCCAGAAACAAAAGTATCCATTTACAAGCCAATCCACACTGCCAGTATCAAAGCTCAAAATCTACTTCGAGTATATCCTCATATGAAGCACACCCAAATAAAAAGTTTTTTCTCTCCCAAAGAAAATAATACTACACTTGTTCCCACTATTTACAAAGCAGCTATCAAAATTATGCCTTGATTCATCAGGTTTCTCCAGGAACTCAGTTTTTACTTAGAAGTAGAATGAGGCTTTTCAGCAAAGCATCAAGTAGGGCCACCTAAACACGATTCTTGATGAATGCACACAATGACAAAAGTCAGATTGCTCTCAATTACATAACATTGACAGTTTCCACATCACAGAGCTCTGAAATTACAGACAGGGTGAAAATTATTCTTAGGCAAAGATAATATAGTTTGAAAGATGGTACTTTTATTCTTTGAAATCAAATAGCTTTGATTTAACCACTTTTCAGATTTGTTCTTCTTGACAAGGTTGCATTAACACCTTAACCTAAAGCAAATGCATATTTATCCAACATACATTCTATGCACAAAATTACTCTCCGGATAAACATTCAGGCACGCCTTCCCACCCACCTTCAAAAACTAGAATTGATACTCATGAACGTGTATATCACTGAAAAGCAAACACTGAAAAGCTCACTCTTTACCTACAAGCCTAAACTTTAAAAGCCCAATATATAATAGTGGGGATTGTATTGTTCCTGAAAGATACATCTGCAGCACTATAAATTAATTGTTGTTCTCCTGGACAATTCTATGCTCAGGTCAACTTAATAAATTTGAACATGTCATCTGCTAAATTATGAATCACCAAGAAGACCTACTCACCCAGAAATTGCTCTGTTGTTTCCACCGAAACTTTAAAAAATCATCTTCTACAGCACTGAGAAGATTAAATTACCTAATTTTTAATTTCACCGAGCAATGGAGTGTGTCTACCTGCTGGATCCTCTGCCAACTGACAGACAAAAGGCTGAAGGGAGTGCACTTTGGATGCTATCAATTAACTAAAAGTGGTTCATTAATCTTTAGTGTCAACACCTGAGTTTTGCTCAGATCGCTCTTACAGTATGCAGCTGGTTGCTGGTATTTCATACGAAGACACATCCAGTTAAGTTCACCTTATGGAAGGATAGCTTAAGCTTTTCCTGGTTAATTCTGAGTCAATTTAAAAATAGCTAATTATATGCATAACTATGGAGAGAAAGTTGCTATATTCATTCATTCATTTATTCATTCCATATATAGTTATTTTGTGCTTATTATTTGCCAGGAATCCTACACAGAGATTCACCAAACTGCATTAAAGGGGAGTCAGACATTATGAAGGTATTTTTAAAACTTGACCTCTATACATATGCTAAGAGAGGTTGAACTGTAAAAGAGAAAATTATGGCTGCTTTCCAGTTCCTTAGAAAATGAAAGCTGCAAGCACATCTTTTTGAGAACTTGCTACAAATCACTTACTTAGTGTTTGAAGAAAAAGCGATGCCGCATAAATCAAGGCAGAACCTAGGCTCGCATTCTCATCACAGGATAATCTTTAATTAAATAGAATTGGCAAAAGGAGCTTTATTTCAGGTGAGCATTAAAGAAACAGTTGAACTAAGAGCATATGGCACACAGATGCAAATCCAAATTTGGTATATAATACATTTTAGGGTACATTTATTATTATCATCAGTAGTAGTAATTAGTTTTAAAATAGTGATTATTAAAAGAGGATTTGAAACAAATATTGTAGAGACTATAAATTCTGAAAAGCCATCAATTTATGGAGTTGGTTGTGTTTGTTATTCTACAAGAATAATGAACTCCAGGACACTTTTGGTATTTAAATGGAAATTTCATTAACCAGGGTTCAACCAGGAAAACACAAAGCATTGAGTAACTTAAGTCAAGGGAATTTAACACAGGGAATTGGTTTATAGGTAATAGGAGAGCCAAAAAAAAAAAAAAAAAAAAAGCCAAATAAGTAACAGGCAATCTAGGGATTACCAAAGGCAGGAAACCACAAAGGACACAGAGAAGAGGTAGCGTTACCAAAGCACAGGGACCAGGGTTACATGGAGTAAGCTGGAACCTTGGTAGGCTTCTCTGGAAGGAGACAGCATCATAGAGGCAGAGATGCTGCCAAGGCAGAAATTCCCTGGCTTCTCCTTCCTTCTGCCCTCTAATCTCCTGACAATGCCTCCCACTGACCCAACTGCTAGCAATCAGACGTGGGAAGCTGGGAAACGAAGCCTGTGGGATGTATGCTCCCTGTGATACAAGGCATAGCAGGGGAAGGACAAGAATGGACACAAACCAAACAAGCCCCGGACCATTACTGTAGCTATCAGCCACTGGTGCCTAGGTATACATGAGCAATTTGTTAAGCTTGGAAGCTTTGATATTTTGTGACTCTGGAGTCACCATGAAATTCAACATCAACTGAAAGCATCACTTAACTCCTATATATCCTAAGCCCTTGTGATTTAACATTCTCATAGGGAACTTCTGGGACTTAAATTGACACTGATAGTACAGGTCTAGAAACCGTCTTAACATATAATTGTTTTTTTTAAAGCAAACTGGAATTCTAGATCTAAACATCCATTAGCTGAAGAAGGTCACCTTCAGAGCCATTGCTTTCTCAGTTATCTTTAGAAGCACTAAAATTCCTCCAGCTGACATATTCTCATGGAGCTGGCCTACAAGTGTTTATAAGTCTTTTTATTTAAAGACAAGGTTCCTGGGTTCAACAATCACTATTTCTCTACAGGGAAAAGAAATTTGCTCTCCTAGTATCAGTTATCTAACAACTAATACTATGTTTTCATAGAAAGCAAAATTTAATAGCTTAGTCTGGCTTCAGAAGATATTATTACCCTATATGTTCAAAATGAATGAAAACCTTAAAATCTTAAAGTTTTACAGTTTAAAAGAATTAACTGATTTATAAACCATATAAAGTTATCATAGGACTCATAGCTGCATGCAGTGACATGGAGAGACTGCCCTCTCCAAAAGGCACAACTGAAGGATACACAAACAGGTATTATTCGGTAAAAGACAAAAGTCAGATCGCTCTCTCCAGAGAAAGACAAAAGTCAGATTCTCCGGACAAAAATGTCTTTACTCTAGGACTTCTCATAGCATTTTACATACTGATAGTCATGTCTTAATCAGCAAGAAAAGGACATGTTATTATTTATAAAACTATAACATAAATGTTTATAAAACATGTAAATACAATTTCTATATAAATTTTAAAATGGAACCTTTTGCAGAACACATAGTGTTCTCATCCACATTTTAGAAAATGGAAGCCTAAAGGAAAAGAAAGAAATCATCTACACTCAGGAAATAGCTTACATCATGTAGTATCTCCTGACCATAAAAATCACCTGGCAACTTATTAAAAATACAGATTTGAGGGAAGAATGTGGCAAACTTCATTTTAAACCAATACTCTAATCAAGTTTAACAATGGAGAAGTGAGTTTAGAGCTTGTAAGTGGGTTAACTGAGGTCTGAATCCTGGCCTGGCCACTTTCTAGCTACATGATTTTAGACAAGTTTCTTAAACTTAGAGCCTTTGTTTTTCCATCCTTTATATTAAGATAATATTAGTTCCTCTTTAATAGGATTGATGTGAGGACAAAATGGATGTAAAGCTCTTCACAATAGTGGCTGACAAGTTATTAATAGAATCTCCATGCATGATATTAATGTTATATATTGAGCCAGACATGTCTTTTTTCTTCTTTCCGATTTGGAAACTCAAGTTTATCTAACTATATTTTTCTAGAAATCTCTATTCATATCCCTAGACTTTCACTTCCTGTTCAATATGCTTTTATATTGTCATAGTTGGTCAAACTGTATTTGTAACACGTTTTTAAGTTATTCAATGAGAAGCATTTGGTATAATACCTGTAAGAATCATTCCTTTATTTCTCACCCCTGCCCTCCTTTACCCCTTGAAGTTTTACAGAGACATTGTAAGTGGCCTGTATCAGTGTGACTGGGGAGAAAATCAGAAAGGCCAATAAATCTACCATGTGAAATGTGCCCATAGATATAAGCACTGCTTGTGCAATGAGCCCACAGATATGTACATTGGCAAAACTACAAGTGCCACTCATGAAAAGTTGCTGCCCTTCAGGGATCCTGTTTTTCTTCCTACAGATGTCTGGTGAAATGAGAGGCTTAGGGTGAAAGAAATTGGGAAAGAACCCGTGGGCGGTTTGCTTCTGCTTTACTGATCTCATTTGAAGTCAACCCTTGGAGAATGGCTAGTGAATACTAATAACAACCTTATTAGAAACTACAGTGTGGCTTCATGCAAGGTGAACCTAAATGTGTAGTCACTGCCCATCTTCTGTGGGAAACGAGGAAAATCTGGCATCCACATCAGCATTTTTGTATTATTTAACCAAAAGCTAGGCTCCCAATAGGAATGTACAGCTCATTGCTCAAAATCCCTCACTACAGTAGGTACACCATCTCAACTCTGCTCTGTTCTCTGACAATTCTGTGCCCGTTCGGAAGACAGGGTTGCATGTTAGACAAAAGGCGAGGGCCAGCTTAGGTGGAACTCATTGCTTTGGTCTTGATCCTCTCCATTAAAAAAAAAAAATCTCTATGACCTCTGATGTCCTATTTCACTTTGGAAGCCTGCATTCCACGGCCCCCACAAGCACTGCAGATCATAATACCCTGAGTATGTACATCCCAGTGGACCTTGGGGTCTTGCTTGGCCAGCAACAGGAGAGCCACTGATATTAAGAAGAAACGTTGCAGGGCACAGTGGCTGACGCCTGTAATCCCGGCATTTTGGAAGGCTGAGGAGGGAGGATTACGAGGTCAAGGGTTCGAGACCCGCCTGATCAACATGGTGAAAACCTGTTTCTAATAAAAATACAAAAATTAGCCGGGCATGGTGGCGCAACCCTAATCCCTGCCACTCAAGAGGCTGAGGCAGGAGAACTGATTGAACCCAGGAGATAGAGGTTGCAGTGAGCCAAGTTTGCATCACTGCACTCCAGTCTGGGAAACAGAGCAAGACTCCTTTTTTTTTTAAAAAAAAAAAAGAAGAAGAAACATTGTCAAGAGGTGCCAGATGGGGTTAGCCCTTCAGGAGGTCATTCCACCTAAAGGTGCCCAGCTCAATACCAAGAGAGCATTAGTAAGCCCCCTTAATGAGAAAGTGCGAGTCTGCCCTCACTTCTAATTCCTGGGATTGTGTGTGGGAGGGACAGAGGCTGTTTGTGGGGTTTTATCGTGAGCTCTGCACAGGTTATTCACCCATTTTCCCTACTACATAGACTATAGGAGGTTGATCCATGCAGAGTGCATTGTATCAGCTCCCTCATAGTCTGGCTTATAGTTGGAGGCATCAGCAGGATATCAGAGAACAAGAGAGGGAGGTCAGGGATTTTCTTTCCTGTTGACTCCTAGTTTTGCCGCTGTCTCTTAATCAGTGACTGTGTCTTTCTATAACTGTAACTTGACCACAAAAAAGTCAATTACATCAAAATCTCTAGGAGGTGGAACCCAGCTGTTAGTATATTTCCCTGATATTCCAATGAGTAGACAAGATTGAGAACAACAGCGCTGCAGGATGCCCTTCCTCCATGGCTCTAGAGCTCACTGGGTTCCATTAACATTATCTTCTCATTGCCCCTTTAGGCCTACATGGGTAGTAACAGCTTCCACCAGTTGCAAATCTTTGAGTGGCTCAACATCTTGTGTCAGTTCCTCAATGCTGCCCACACTTTGTAACTACTCCTTTAATTAAATTCTCTTTATTTTAACCACGTGGGGTAAATTATTTTTCCTATTGTGATCCTTTGTTAGGCTACTTTGTTGTATAACAGAATAAAAACTGGGAACTGGCAAACTGATAAGCATGAGATGAACACATAAATAAACAAAGCAAAATAATTTTTTTTTTAATCTCCAGAATGGGGATGTCGTTTGAGAGGGAGACCATCTAATTCAGTCCTTAGATACTCAAATGAAAAACCCGGGAAAGATATTTTTTTTTAAATAGCCATGTTGAATTTATTTTGGAGAGTGGAGTGGGATGCTGGCTGTGGCTTGCAGGTTAAGAGGGCTGTAAATTTCATTTGCTGGCACTAGTCACAGTGTTTGCTTAGGCTGTGTGGTCATAGCCTTGGAAGGGAGCATCTCAGCAGGAACCCCCACCTGGATTTTGCTGCCCTCTTTTATGTGACAGGATTGCTTACCTTCCCATTTTGTCCTGCTGCTTTGAGAGGACTTGCTGAAAAGCATCAAAGGAGCCAGTGAGAACTGGAGGGCAGAAGCACAAGTTGCAATTAGGCAAACAGAGACCCCGAGGAGTCCCAGATCTCAGAGAGCAAGTTCCAGCAGGGAGGGAGGCGCGGCAGTGTTGTCTGCCCACAGGCTTGAGAAGAGTTCTCACTCTCTCCATAAATTAGGCCCCTCCCTTCTTGCTAATACTCCCACTCCCAACCCCCTTCACGAAGGGGAGGAGGAGAGTAGAATTATCACACAGATTGCTTTGCTTATCAAGAAAAAGCAGTGATTCAATCTTTTGTATAAATTCTTTTCCTTAAAATTTTGTCCTGTCCCCCCTCATTATTGAAAGCATTTATGACACAGATCTTGCACTTGACAAGGATTAAAGGGATGTCCTTTTCAATGTATTTCAGGTCATATTCAGAAATGAAACCTGCACAATTCAGGAAGCAACCAGACAATATATTAGATTTTTGTGAAGGTTCTATCACATGGTCTCCCTCTTGCTATGCTATTTATTCAGGAACCTTATATAACTTTGATTTTTATTCTTAAAACAATCTGAAATTAATGGATATACTTATATGTGCATATTTAACAGATTGTCAATATATGACCTTTAAGAATGTTGTCCTGGATTTGCCTCTGACCTGCTAGGTGACACTGGACAAGTCACGTCTCCTTATCTATAAAATCAAAATGCTGGAGAGAGTAACCTCCAAAGACCCCTGTCCTGATTTAACATTCTACTGTCTTTTCTCCTATTTAGTACTTAGGGAACTGAGAATGACAATTATTGCAAACCACAGACCATATCAAATATCTAATATGGGTCAGGCTCACAGATGATATTTACAGAGCTAACTAATACGTTGAGACTATCCACTGGAAAAATAGAAAACGTTGGCATTTCCCAAGTTGTTATAAATGGAAGAAATTTTGACTCTGAAAAAAATCTCAATAGCAGAAATAAAGTTATCAATGGTTTAAAAAAGAAGACTCTCTCAGAAAATCACCATTCCAATGGGTTAATAGTTGCCTTGAAAGATAAATAGCCAATAAATAGTACTGCATTTATCTTTTGGAATATTGAATATGATGGGTACTCCAGAAGTCAGGGAAGTATGAGCACTAGGATAATAGTAAGTCTGATCAAACAACAACTAGCGTTTATGAAGCACACATATACACAGGCACTGTGTTAAGCACTTTACATGAATGAAATCATTTTTAAAGATGCAGCCCTTGCCTTTTTCTTAATTCCATACCAGTAATCATAATTATTATAATAATTAACATTTACAAAACACTTTCTATGATTAACATTTACAGGATGCCTTCTATTTGCTTGGCAGTGAAACCCATTTATTTATTTATTTTCAACAGTTTTTGGAGTACAAGTGGTTTTGGTTGCATGGATAAGTTCTTTAGTGTTAATTTCTGAGATTTTAGTGCTCCCCAGCCACCACCTAACCAGTGTAGACTGCATCCAATATGTAGTCTTTTATCTCTCACCCCCACGACCTTGCCCTCGAGTCCCCAGAGTCCATTTTATCATTATTATGCCTTTGCATCATTATAGTGAAGCCCTATTAGATAGCACTGCATAGAAGTTTTAACCATTAGTAGCTATTTAATCTCATAGGCTTTACCTGAATATTCCTTTAAATTAGTACTTCATGTTCTGCCTCTTTTCCCCTGAATCCAAACTTGCACTTTACTCATGTAATCCTTACAAGAACGCTTTGAGGTGAGTACTATTATTATCACCATTTTACAGATAGATAAACTGAGGCTCAGACCTGTTTGAACACATGTTTAAAGTTGCACTACTATGAGGTGGAAGAGTGGGATTTTTACCCAACGCTGTGTGTAGAGTATGCTTCAATATTTTTGTCTAGAAGAATACGGTATCCTCCCGACCTTAATGAGTTCACACAGGCAAGTGGATGCATCAGTGCACTAAAATGTATACTGACCCAAGTGCTTTGGGCAGTTAGAAGACAAAATCTTATAGTCTGGATGTCAAAGGATAATTTATTGGATCTCTTACACCTCCCTAAACTGTATCATTTCAAAATCATAAGGATTATCTCTGTTTATTTTTTTCATAATCAAGTTTGTAATCTGTATCCAAATTGCGTTTTTTCCATATTTTTTCCACCACAAAGTCATTCAGTACGTCTTGAGATTTCTGCATCACCTCAAAGAATCCCTTCTGAGTGTCTGTTAGGAAAAACAACAACCAAATAAACTCTGCTGGCCAAGGGCTCAACAGGCCTGTCTCAGCCTTGTTCAAAGTTCCACTCAAACCCCTGCATCAGGTTAACCACATTTTCCAATTGCACCCTTGTGGCATATTTAGCACCTTGCTGTATGTGCCAGATCTCTTAAGTAGCAAGTAAGAGTGATAAAAATGTATCATGTGACTCTCTTTCTAACAAATATCCTACAAGTGAGACTATTATATAAAACATTTTCCAGCTGGGCGAGGTGGCTCATGCCTGAATCCCAACACTTTGGGAGGCCGAGGTGGGCGAATCACCTAAGGTCAGGACTTTGAGACCAGCCTGGCCAACATGGTGAAACCCCCTCTCTACCAAAAATACAAAAATTAGCCGAGCATGGTGACAGGTGCCTATAATACCAGCTACTGGGGAGGCTGAGGCAGGAGAATTGCTTGAACCTGGAGGCGGAAGTTGCAGTAAGCCGAGATCACGCCATTGCACTCTAGCCTGGATGACAAGAGCAAGACTTTGTCTCAAAGAAAAAAAAATTCCCTATTGACTAAATAACTCCATAGAGGTACTGATTGTTCATTAATGTGAAAATTCCTTTAAGTTAGTATTTAATTGTTTACCAGCTCCTTGTCTCTAAATCAAAACTTTCCACTTTCTACATGAATTACCTATTTACTTCGTGGCTTTTAAGTCCAAATTCTGTAAATGAAGGCTGTTTATAACTTGTGATGTTACATCTGGACATGTGTGCTAAGGCTGGGCTCCCTTGTCGTACCTCAGAACTTCAGCTATAGAAATTTACTTGATACATTATCTAAAAGAGCATGACTTAGGAGTTAATGGACACAAATATTAGGGTGTTTTAAAATGCAGCACATAGGAAGCTAAAAAAAAAACATCTCCCAGGATACATCAGAAGAATTCCAACAGTTCTAGAGTGTCTTTACCTGTTTGGCTCTGTCAGATGACAAGGAACAGAGCCCTTCAGAGCCTGTGTGTGCAGAAAGGAGTTTACAAGATTTCATGAAGAGCAGGAGATATAAGTGGGAGCATTCTTGGTCAGGCAACTGCATGTGCAGAATTTGGATTCAGAAATAAATCCAGCCTGTGTGGAGGACAGTGAGATGATCAGCCTTAGAGAACAGATGGAGAATAGGAATGACAGTTTATGGGACTGGTGAGCAGAGGAGATACTCCACTGGATGGATCTTGAGTGAGAAAATAACAAGGTTTGGAGAACACTCTTTGGAAAGATAAACCTAGCTATACTTTGCTCATGCTGGACTATATGAGCTAAGACTCTGACATCTAATATGTGTTGGGCTTTACAAGCAGTGGCACTCAGGCTGCAATAAAGCATGTGACGTTATATACTGTGAGGACCAAAACGAGATGATGGAAATATATGAAACGACTGCACATTTGAGAGGTGGTATCATTTACATATTATTATCCAGAAAACTATGGTGATGATGGAGGTGGCAACTGTCCCAAATCGGCTCTCTTCACTTCACTGTGTAAATGAAATCAGCTCTCTTCTCTTCACTTCTACGCAAGGTGCAGTCCTCACACCAGCAGGGAGCTTGTTTAGAATATAGTATCTCAGGCTTTGTCCCAGACCTGCTCAATCTGAATCTGTATTTTCACACCACCTCTGGGTTATTCACGCCCACATTACAGGCTGAGAAGTACTGACCCAGAAATTAAATTTGGGAAAATAGCTTGTCAATCCAAATTGCCATTTAACAAGTGGGTTGCCTAGTTATTCACACTTTCATTTTATGGTTGTAATCAAATAGAAAAACAAGAAACAAACCAGTTTTTATTGTGGATACAAATTCAGTAGGACGGTTTTGTGCATGCATAGTTCTAACTAAATGTTCAGATAGCTTTTCTAACTGGATTTCCCCATTTCTCCCTTTTTGTAAATGCTGGCCTCTGTTTTACTAAACCTTTAACCAAGTCAAGTAACATTGGTATATTTTATAGCGTCTAGACTTTCTGCCACATTTTACTAAGTCAAAACAGACCATTAAGCTCTATTAAAGCATGTGGATATTTATTTTAATTAAATTCTATTTAACTACCACCAGACAGCATTACTGGGGAAAAATACAAATTAAATTTGATCAAAGGCAACATGATTAGGTTGCTGAATTTGTGTACATAGAGGGGGCAGGAGGCATACAAAGTGAGAGGCTCAAGCATCTCTAACGAAACTAAGTATGTTTCAGGCAGTACAACGGATCTTGATAAATTTTCAAAGCCATGTAAAGTGCAATGGGATCTTTAGATCTCTTCCAAAATCTTTCTTAAACAACAAGCTGCATTTTATTTTAGGCTTACAAATAACAACATTTTTAAAATGTTAAGGGTTTTCTTTACAAGATAATTGCTTAGATGTATGATATTTCTAACTATATACTATCTGTTGAGATTACTTATTATTTTAGGTGCCGACAACTAATCTAGTCAGTGGATTAGATTAGTTAAAACACATACCATAAGAGATAACATCTTTAAAAATATTTTCATGTTCTTATGTTAGAATTTAGTCTCTTTTCATGCTATGGGGGTAAATTAAAGCTTGTAAGAGACACAACGATATTAACATAACAGTGTTACAATAAGCCATTGTATGACAGTCAAACCAAGAGATAAGAATTGAGCTGTGCCTTATTAAAAAAAAAAAACTCGATAGGATGACTAAAATCCTGAATTCTTCCTCAACTGACTTATTGTATCTAAGTATGAAAGGTTATGTTGTTTTGGTGGACTATTGAGTATAATACTGTTTGGACAGATTCAGTGGAAAATTATGATGCTGTTAGATCAGAGATAAATTTACCATGAAACAACGGAGCTTAAGCTTCAAGATCCTTCCCCCACCAGGCCCCTTTTAAGGACTTGGATGGGGTCCTAGCAATGTGTTCACATGGTCATATTTTTTTAATTAGCAAAAGTGAGAATGCTATGGTAACAAGCTAGTTAATGAAGACAGCCAATTTCAAAGTATTTAAGATTAGTCCCTGCACCAGAAATTTTGAGATGCTCTAAAATCTTGCAGTTCATCTGGAAAGAAGCCTAAAGAAGTCTTCTCAAGTTTAACCGCAATTTGAAAAATGTTTAGGTTATTATCAACAGAGCAATAAAATGGAGAAAATCTTTTCTCAACTATTCATACTTTTTGAAAATTCCATCACCTTACAGGAAAAACCACTTTATACCTAATCTTATATTGTACATTTGTCTTTTTCTTAAAGAGAGCTCACTTTAGTGTTTTTAGTCCTCACAAAACCTGCAATCTTTCCTGCATTGGATATATATGTTTACTCTTGAGTGACAAGCTTAAATTTTTTTAAAATAAACTTTGTAGTGTAAAATATAATCTATTTTATTTCCATTACATCCAGTGATAGCGTAAGCCCAAGGTGTGGCATAATAATTAAACATAAACTATCCTAGAATCAAAGTAGATAGCTCACCAAACTATGCTTAGTAAGACATTCGATGTGTTAAGTCCAGCTCTGTTAGCTACCAGTATTCTATGAGGCGTTGATTAAGTATACTAATACAGTTATAGAACAAGTATTCTTACAAAGCTATGTAATTAATAAGGTTCCCAGATCCCACTTTTTATAAAGCAAATTCAAGAACAAGGATTCAGTAGTCATTAATTATTGCACTTCTCACAGCAGTCTCTAATCTTTCTAACGATGGACCAGGCCATTCTTTTTATGTAAAGGGGAATCCTACTTATCTGACCATAGCATTCTCCTGGTAAAGACAGATGTGCTAGAAAGCTATCAACATTCTCTGATTGGTGCCTCCCTGAACTCACAGGCAAAAGTCAGGGTAATGATGAGGTTGAAAGTGTCCTGGGGTCATGGAGCAGGTTAAAACTAAATGGCCTGCAGAAGTACCAACCCTCTCATGCTGACCTGATTGCCCCACGGTTCCAGCCAAATGAACCAACTGCCCACCTGCCTTAACAGACACAGAATATACCCAAATCTAACTAAAAACATGCAGATGAAGTGGGGTCCATGTAATTGTAGTTATATTTAATGGTTCCTCTTACATTTCCTATTACTCATTACATTCTTGTTATTTTTCCCACTTCCAGCACCAAAAAAATGTTTGTGCATATTTCTCTTTATAGATATCAAATAAAATCTTATAAGCAAATACTTGGCCACCATCACAGTGCTTCCAAGAACTCACTTCTCAGAAGCTCTTCTCAGGTAAGCCATCGTAACTCTAACAATGCAGCATACTCATTTCTTAAGGCATTTAATAATGAAAAGAGGAGGAAAAAAGTAAAGTATTGCTGGAAAACTGAAACCGAAAGGGTTGTGACAGCAAATAATCACTGGCTCTATTTCTCTTTATTCCTTTTCTTTATTGTCTCTTTCTCCTTACTTTGACTTTATACAGGTCTGTCTTCTACCTCCAGACTATTTTTTTTTTTTTTTTTTTTTAGACAGAGTCTCTGGGCTGGAGTGCAGCAGCGCAATCTGTGCTCACTGCAACCTCCGCCTCCTGGGTTTAAGTGATTCTCCAGGCTCAGCCTCCCGAGTAGCTGGGACTACAGGTCCAAGCTACCATGCCCAGTTAACTTTTGTATTTTTAGTAGAGACAGGGTTTCGCCATGTTGGCCAGGATGGTCTCAATCTCTTGACCTCTTGATCTGCCCGCCTCGGCCTCTGAAAGTGCTGGGATGACAGGTGTGAGCCACCGTGCCCAGCTCCACTCTATTTTTAAAACATCTATGAACATCTTAAGTTGGACAGGAAGATGGGCCATGAAAGCATTTCCAGTCAACCAGAAAGAACCCAGGAGGCAGCTAAGCAACCTAATTCTTCCCCACCCATTTTGTTAGTGAATTCAGTCACTTAACAAAAGCAAGTTTCACCTGCAGTCTCCAAACTCACTTCCTCTGGCCTAATTCAGGTCAAGATTTCTTACCTACACAGTTGCTTTATATGTCACAAACTTCCTTCTCTGTCCCTGTTTACACACACACACACACACACACACACACACACACACACACTGTTCACACTTCAGTCAGAATAAACTCTGTAAAGAACTAAAATAGTGAAGCTGCTTCCTATGAAAACACTACAGAATTCCCCCATTATCTACAGAATAAGATCTGAGAGCCAAGTGTGACATGTAAGTCCTTCCATGACCAGGACCTTCATCCATTCCACCACGGCAACAACATTCATCAGACTACAATGAAGGGCTAATTTTGCTTCTTGCTTCCCCAAAGAGATTATGTTTCTTGAGGACAGGAACATCTTTGAAACATGTTGTAGACTCTGAGCCATGGTGGGGCTTTACACAGAGTATCTAGGGATATGTTTGTTGAACAGAATAAAATAGAATTAACCATGGTCCATTTATGGGCATGGGTGGTTTCCCAACCTAGAGCATTATGAATGTTAAGCCATGAAAGGAAATTTCTGCATAAAATTTGCTTCCAACTGGACAAGTATGATTTCCCATTGCTCCCTGGTCCTATGCCCCAGATGGGGCTGACATGCAAATGGGCACGGGTCCTGTGACTTGATATGGAAGTATGGCCTCATGCTGGCATCCTCAGAACAAAAGCCCTGTCATAGAGCCACCTTAGGGGCCTGCTCCATATCAGATGTTACCAAAGGCTCTTTAAAATGAGGATACTACCTGGGCTTGTGAGTGTGCAAAAGTGGTAAGTGCATTCCCTCTTTCCTCCGCTACTAAACTTCTTAAAACAGTGATTAACTTTCATGTCTCCCTCTTCCTCCTTTACTTCACCCTTTGTCCACTGCAATTTTTTCCCACACTCTATGCCTTATCATCACTTATCTAATAATGAAAATATTCTTTCTATAGTCACCATTACCCCTCAGATCAAGAAGGCTGTTGGGGTCCTCTTAGTCCCTGTGTGTCTTTCTCTTTGAAACGAACTACAGTGGGGCCCCCTTTGATTTTCTGCACTGTTGAACCTTGATTTCTGGGCCACCTCGCTGTCCAAGATGACCTCACATTGGCTGGACTGCTCTTTCCTTGTCTCCTTAGCTAGCCTGTACCTCCTCCTCCCTCCTGCTCCCATCCCTCATGGAGTGTTCCAGAGGGCTCACTTTCAGATGTTCTTCCCAATCTCTGCTCTCCCGCTGGAAGCCTCATCTGTCCTGCCCTCAAAGCTTAAATTTCCTCTTTCATCCATGACTCTCTGACATGTCCTCTCTGTCTGCCCACCGTTTGAGATGATACCTGTCTTTCAAGGTTCATTACCATGCCTCTTTCTCTATGAAATGCTTTATTATTGGCTCCTCCTTGGCACCAAGAAAGCACTGTGGGATGGTTGGTATACAGCGTAGGTTCAAGTCCTGGCTTTACTTACCAGATGTGCTGCTTTACGACACTGTTTTGTTTTCTGTGAAATGGGAATAATTATATATCTTTTTTTTTGAGACAGAGTCTTTCTCTGCCACCCAGACTGGAGTGCAGTGGCACAATCTTGGCTTACTGCAACCTCTACCTCCCAGGTTCAAGCGATTCTCCTGCCTCAGCCTCCAAAGTAGCTGGGACTACATGCACGCACCACCACCCTGGACTAATTTTTAAAATTTTTACTAGTGATGGGGTTTCACTGTGTTGCCCAGGCTGGTTTCGAACTTCTGAGCTCAGGCAATCCTTCCACCTTGGCCTCCCAAAGTGCTGGGATTACAGGCATGAGTCACAACGCCTGGTGGTGGGAATAATTATATCTTCAAGTAGGGTTGTTAAGAAGGGCAAACAAGATTTTGTATGAAGAGTACAATTTCTTATTTATTTATGCTTACATGATAGTACTTGCCACATTTTATCCTGGATTTGTGTACATCTTTGTGTATGTGAACTCCATGCCAACTTAATTGAGGGCAATCATTTGTTTCCACGTTCATCTTAGTATCCCTGTAGTTCCTAAGACAGAATTGTGTTTCACATGTGAAACTCTAAATAAACGTTGGTTGAATCAAATTAACCCTAGAATAGTTTATCTAAAGAGATAATTTTCTCTCTCCATGGAAACCATCTACCAAGAATTTTAAACTTTAATAAGCTGACCTGTAAACAGGGTAAGAGGAGATTAAATAGAATTTGGTAAAATCCTCCTGATATTCTTGAAACTGTCCTCATATTCCATTGTAATCGTTCTGTGTTGGGGACCAAAATTCATTAGTAACTAAACTGATCTAATCTCCCTGGAGGCTACAAATGAAAGGGGATGGTTAATTTGTTATTTGGTGTCCAACCTCCAGTATTGGTGGCTCTCCAGGAAGAATGAAATTAAAATGTTTAAGAATTTCCAAAACCAAAAAATTCACCTATGTAGTCTTAAAAAGTAATTCATAAAAGGTGATTCTTTTGAACTCTTTCCCTCAGTAGCAACTTACTTCTTCGTGTTTTTATTTCCAAAGACACATTCACTTCTTCTTCTAGACAGAAGGCTTTAAAAAAAAGAAATAACTAATATGAGACCTTATTTTTTAATGGCAAAAGGCACTGCCTGTCGTAACACACTCCTTCATTCAGGACTAATGTCATTGCTATATTAAAAAAAAATTAGAAATTGCAAAATCTGGCCTAAAAACTCTTCCTCCTCACAGCTATTCACCACTCTCTAAAACACTATTATTTTTTATAAATTATAGTTACCTTTGATATTTATGTCACCTTTTCCTATTGTTGAGGCTTCTTTTATAGCAACATTTTCAAATTATAATATTTGCCAATCCATTGTCTTCTATTCTGACTTATAAAACATCTCTATCTGTTTATAGACCTAATTCCAACTAAGGTAACACATTTTGCTGTGTGTAGTAAACTGTTCGGTATTTTGAATTATTTAGAGGTACCAGTTGCATCTAAAACCGTAATATTTGGAAACCAACCCAGTAAGTGTGGGGTGTCCTGGATTTCTCACCTCTCTTTCATTAGGGAGAGAACTAAACAGCTCCTAAATGGCATAAGGGTGACAATTAAACACTCTACTTGAAGCATCTCTGATACAATAGTGGCAAATGAAACTCAAATATTTAATACTAGCTGCAGGTGGAATCTTTTTTCACCTGAAGGGAGTCAGCATGTGTACATTTCCCTTCGAGTTAAACTTGTGAAGCTCTGATATTCCGAGAGAATGGGTAAACTGACCCTGTGCCACCTCAACTGATTTGCATTTTTTCCATTTCAAAGTTCATTTGCATATCTTTATGAACATTCCTCAGAATGTTTCATACTTTCTTAGGCTGGGTTTAAAATTGTCATAGAGCTTCAAATTACCCATATATTGATGGTATGAGATGTTATCCTCCAGTCTTATTTTCACGCTTTTTGTTTTCAAGCTAAACAGATTACAAACAGAATTTCAGTGTCCTAGATGAAGCCCAAAGCTCTCTACTATGGCTCTCCATCCTACGTTCTTTTGGGCACAAATTAATGACATTTCATGAAGTCATTGTGATTTGTAAAAATCCCAACCTGCAGGAATCCAATAGAGAAACATACTTAATCTTTGGTAGATTTTTCAGTGGAGTGATTGAAGTAATAGATCTCTTCAGGTGTAAGAGAAGATTTAGTTTCAATAGCTTTCTTGCATCCAAATTTGCTATGATAAACACAAATGCCACAGTAAGGGTTAGGAGCCTACTTTTACTGGGACACTTAGCTGCTTACAATCGGCTCTTGCTTCTTAGATGTGAGAGTTACTACTTGCCAAGAGAAGGCTTGAGAAGGACATCACATAATGCTTGGTAGGCCTAAACTTTATTCCCTACTGCTGCAAGACAGCCCCAGAACACTGAAGTTAGAATTGCAACATCAACACACCTTTAATTCAAGGATATCAGTTTAGGCATTAGAAGATATTTTCACATTCTAGTGGTAAAACAATTGTGAGGTGAGGGGTAAAATCTGAATAAAGTTGGTAGAATAAAATGTAGATGACAAGCATGATTAGTTGCGAACAGACCTGAGGTGGCTGAATATTTCATCAATTTAAAGATGCCTTTGTTTTCACATCTTAACATCTAATTGGAAGCTGAAGACAGGCTTGGTTTTGCAGGTCTGTCTAAAAGGTCAGAGCACCTAACTGTACCAAAGAGGGCTAACCAGAATGGAGTCAGCCAACATGTTTATCCCACTTGCCAACTCCAGTCAAGAGGTAGGGGCTGCCTGCATCACTGAAAGTATTGAAAATTATTCCAAGGCTGCATCTCAGTGAGACAGAATGCTGTTCCTGTGAGAAAACTGCCATGACCGATAAGTGATGTCTGCTGGAGAATGTGGAGTGTCCATGGATTGCCATGAATTTGCCATCCTTGGCCTAGGCTGTCCTAATTAGATGGCACAACCTCAGGTATACAAACTCTCCCCAGAGGTAAACAGTTTGATTTGCCTTCAAGATGAAAATCTGGTTATATAATCTACTCATAAAATTAATAACCATTATTTTAAAAATAGGGGACTGTCAGCTCCCAGGAAATGCCTCTCTAAAGATCAAGGGACAATTTTCTCTCCCATATTACTCTCTCTGTCTTATTAACTCAGAGGATGCCTTGAGAAGATCTAAACAGAGAGGAAAGACTAGTTATTCCTACAGGATAACTAGGGAGACAGATACAGTTTTACAAATAAGCTATGATATCCAAGAGTATATGCATGCAAAAGCATATTTGACAGTGGGTGTGTACAAGTTCTTCATCTAAGCCCTAGGAAGTCCAGTAAGTGAATGAATACAGAGTGGTATAACAAGCCACTGTTTCACCTCCATTAGTAATCTTATTAAAATGTCCATCAATTTTAATTTTACTCCAGTTAGAGAAAGTAAAAGCTCTGGTCTTATACACAGCTCTTGTATTTCATCTATAGTGAGAAGAAGGAACACTACATTCTTCATCGGCAATTATTGAATCATTTGTTTGAATGGCATTTTTCCACATTCAGCTCCCCATCTTCTTGCATAAGGATGATATTCCCTAAGAGTAGAATTTAGTGATAAATGCTTCTAAGGAAGCCACAGAGCCCCTGGAGCTCATTAATCCTGCAACCTTCTGTGAGCTGCTGGCCTGAAATGGTTAGAGTTCACTTTAAACCGGACTGAATTTCAAAGCAAAGGGCTCTGAGGTGGCAAACAGCTCATTAATTCAGAGGGTAATTCAGTGACAGAAGAATTGTTTTAAATGCACAATCTAAAACTATTTAAATTCACGTTATAATTATAAGCAAAAACTATGCACTTCAAAATTGAAATCTGGATATGTAATCTACCGATAAAACTAATGAACATTTAAAAAAAAAAAAAACGAGGGGACTGCCATCTTACCAAGAAATGGTAATCATCCTACTTTTTGAAGTGTGCCTCATTTGCATCACAAACATTATTATGAAAATTCAACATTATGCTTCTGTGTATTGCATTGTACTGCTCTGCTGAACATCAAAAAAAAAGAAAAAAAAAACAGGCAACACTTCCTCAAAGTGAATAAAAATGGAATCAAAAATCATGATCAAAGATAACTTCAATTCCTTGTTAATTTTACCTTAATTCCACTCCTGGGACAAGAAGGCTTCTTCATACACTTTCTTTCCTGTAACAAATTCTCGAGCAAACTTATGGTCCCTAACTAGATTCCCAGATGAAATAAGTGCATAAATAAACATCAGTCCAATTTACATAGCCTCTATCATAAATATGGCAGCATGTTCCTAAACTCATTAGAGTTCACTGTGAGAAAAACTCATTACACTCCCATTAGAATATGAGAATTAACTTTCAAAAATTAATGTTACAGAAGTTTTACTCTTTTTTTTAAGTAACCAATAATAAAAGATTCACTAGTACTTTTTGTTTTTTCTTTTGTCTGAAGATGAAAACATAGTTGTTTCTTTCTGTGATATTCATGGTGAAAAATCATAGATACTGTCTAAAGCATCTATGTGTACATCAGTTTCTTTATTTTCTATAAGCTAAAAGCATAATTTTCATAAAAACTGAAATTAGAAAATCAAGCAAGGAAAATTTTCCTTATTATTGTTAATTATTTTAGCTGAGGAATATGCAAAATGGTAATGAACATTTTTATAACTGAAATGAAATTTAATTAAAACCTAAAGTGCTTAACAATTACATATAAAAAGGTGATGTGCATTTTTTCTCAAAAAAGTACACCTCATATAAGTCTACCTCATATAATGAAATATATATTTAGATTTTTTTTTAAAAAGTTCCAGCCTGACCAACATGGTGAAACCCCATCTCTACTAAAAATACAAAAAAAATAGCCGGGCATGGCAGTGGGCACCTGTAATGCCAGCTCCTCAAAAGGCTGAGGCATGAGAATCACTTGAACCCAGGAGGTGGAGGTTGCAGTGAGCTGAGACCACCACTGCACTCCATGCCCAGGTGATAGTGCGAGACTTCATCACAAAAAAAAACACAAAAAGCAAAAATAACAAAAAAAAAGTTGACATTTTAATGCCAGTTTTCTTAAACTGATGGTCTCTAACCAAATATTTGTAATTAAGAGTCTAATAATGTCATTTTATATTTTTGATTACATCAAAACTACTTTGTGGCACTTGCTAGATGAAATAAATATTAGCCGTAGAACACTTAGGTATATTAAAAAAAACACTCAAGTGTGTATTTGGCTTAGACTCAAAACAACAAAAACTGTTTCAGTGATAAGTACTGATGTGAAATTCTCAGGTTCTTGGTCAATTACATGGTGCTAGGTGTTTCTGTTATTATTATTCCTGAAAAATGCCGTTTGGGGGAAGGAACATTTTTAATAGTCCACAAGTCAGCCAAATCTGACTGGTCGTGACTCATTTCTATAGCCAACCTCTGTACTTCCTCTGACAGACCAAATTATTAAATTCTGCTTGGGGAAGGTATGGGCACTCCTCTTGGTTGAAGCAATGCTGTACTTTTTATTCGTGCTGAGTAAATAGCCTCAAGTCAAACTACTTGCCCTGACTAATGATCAAACATATCCAGGAATTCTGTACAAGAAATGCATTCTTCTTTCCTTTGAAGTGCATTGCTGGGACAGCAATTGGGTTTGCTGGAGATTTTCCTTAGAGCTGCAAAAGAATTTCTTGGCTAAGCATATAATCAAGCTACAGATTTTCTTTTTTAATTATTAAATATCTGCTTGTGAGAGAGTGGACACTGAATAAACATGAGCCTCAAAAGAGTGTCAGAATGATATACTACAGTCTCTTTGCTGAGCAAGAAATTCTCAGTAACACTAGGTTAAAAAATTCCATCAGAAGAATATATCACTGTGAAACATTTTGTTCAGTCATATAATCCTCTCTAGAAATACAATTGTACCTCCAATATATTAATATCATTGTAACTAGGCTGTCAGGAATATACAAAGATGAATTTGACATAGAACCTGTCCTCAAAGAACTTACAAACTAGCAGGTTAGATATTATATAATTATTAAAATTATACAAAAAAATCATACAGTCAGGATGTGACAAGTTTATAAAATATATGTCACAAGGTATAGCATGAGAGAGAAAAAGGTTGTTTTTGGAGGGGGTGGTTAGCAGAAGCTGTCCTATGGCCATTACCAATACATGAGCTAGATATTCAAGGATGGATGAGATTTCAACATCTAAATTGTGGCTGGGAAGGCATTTAAGGCCATAGACAAAGACAGAGACATAGACTGTATCTAAGGAATAGAGAATAGCTCAGCGTGATGGCAATATTAGAAAAAGAAGAAGGGAGGTAAGTTTAAGAAGGCAAACAGGGCCAGAATGTGGAGAGCTTGAATACATGTATCATTCATGGAAAATCTACAGGGAAGTCTCTTCTGCTTCTGTTAAAATTCCAGAAAGAATATTCTACTGTTCCTTCTGACAGTTAGTTGCCTTGGATTGATTTATACTAAGCATAAGGACTAGTTTGCATAGGACACTAAGTTTATGCCTTTCTTCTTGAGAGAAAGTACCCCTTTTGTCCTAAAGTATCTCAGTTTATACTAAAAGTAGGAAAAAGAAAACAAGAAGCAGTATTTAGGTTTAGGTAGTATGGGACAGTTAGTGTTGTGAAGAGATGCCCTTCTATCAGCTTTTTAATTTTTATTTATTTATTTTTTGAGACAGAGTCTTGCTCTGTCACCAAGGCTGGAGTGCAGTGGTGCGATCTTGGCTCACTGCAACATCCATCTCCTGGATTCAAGTGATTCTCCTGCCTCAGCTTCCCAAGTAGATGGGATTACAGGTGTCTGCCACTATGCTTGGCTCAAGTTTTTTTTTTTGTTTTTTTTTTTTTAGTAGAGATGAGGTTTCACCATGTTAGCCAGGCTGGTCTCAAACTCCTGACCTCAAGTGATCCACTCTCCTCGGCCTCCCAAAGTGCTGGGACTATCAACTTTTTTGAACCAGTACTTTGTCGCCCAGATTACTGGAATTTTGGGAAAAAAAATAAGTTATTGTACTATAAAGAGAATATGGAATTTTGAGACCCTCAGGCTATGGGAGGAGAGACATTTTTAGCTCCTAGTACAAGAAAAACTTATAATCAGTGTGAGTGCATCATGAGGTGGAAGCTAGGATAGCCTCAGATATGCACTGAAATGTCTATGTAAGAGAAGAAACATAAGGGGCACAGTGAGCTAATGGAGGCAGGACAGCTTGGTGATGGTGGAAGTGGTGGTAATGGCAGTACCAGTAGCATCAAATGACCACAGGGACGTAGGGCTTGAAAACTACTTGGCAAGTTGAAAGCATCAGAACATAGGGCCGTAAGTTAAGGCTGAAAGAGAAACAACTACAGAATAGAAAAGAAGTCATACAGACAAGAATATACATTAAAAGTACAGTCTCACGGCAAAGGAGTTAACAAGAGTAGGCAAATAGAAGCCAGTTTGGGCCAAATGTAAGAAATGAAGTTAGTATCTCTTTGAAGTATGCCCAAGATAACAAAAGTTCTCAGAAAAAAAAAGTCAAAAAGAAAGGAGGTAAACAAATGCGAGAAGTGTTTACCTGTTGCCTTTATGGGAAAATAAAAATAAATTTGTGAACAAATCTAAACTCCTGTAGCACACTTGGAGACTGTATTGAGTTTAGTTTCCGGTGCATCAACAGGACAGATGTAATTTACCTGTCTTGCTCACCTATTAGAAAATTAAGAAGAAAAAAATAAAGTGACATCAATGATCTATAATTTCCATGTGTAGGCATTCTCTTAGTAAAATGTATTTTGAGCATATCTCAATATATGTATTTTGTATTCATCAATTATATGGATATACTACTGTATGGGTAAAGTATATATATTATAAAGTATATACAAACTTGAAAATTTCAAAGGACGAGAAAAATAAATTTACAGAAAAGCGCTAATATTTCCTTCAGAGGCTACTAAGTTAGATAATGGCTTTCTTTCCTCACCCAGTCATAACACAAAGAGCCTCGATGTTATAGTTTGGAGGCAGCAAAATAAATAAATAAATAAATAAAGTTGATGAACATAAAATGAGATGATCAGATAGTTGTTTTATAAAAATTAAGCCAGGGAATAAGAGTTGGGGATGGTGGAAGGGAAGCTAAGCCTAGCAGACCAGAAGCTGGAGAGAGAGCCACATTGACAGCCACGGTGTGAAATGATAAAGGCCTGAATTTTTGTTAATGTTATAAATGAAGAGAGAGGGGCACATATACTCTGGCATTTGAACCTTATGGAAAACAACTATGAAAGTGTACTCTTGTGAAGACAGGAAATAAAGCCCAAGTTCAACTGCAAACATGTCTCCTGGAAATGACTCATCTTCTTTTCTGAGTTCATCTACTTTTCTGACTCAATGTTTGAACTCAAAGTCTTGCTTTACTGAAGACTTCAGTGTAGTACGGATGGCATTTCAAGTGCTACTGATTTCCTATATCTGAGTAAAAAATAATTAATCCAAACCCATCTAATTGTACAGATAGAAAAAGATCAGTGTGGAAAGCCAAAGAACATAAAAAATGTCTCAACAATTGTAGGGTATCAGTTTCTACTTTAATTGCACACAAATATCTGCTTTGAGTCTAAAAATCTATCTACCACTGTCCTCTTTAGAGCTATTATATCTGCCTTAGTAATACAACATTATGAAGCCTAATAACATAGACTTTATATTTCCCCAGCTATACTGTAAGCAGAACAGAAAACATTATCACTAAAAATAATTTTTAATAAAGACAGGTCTCAATTTTCAGAAAATACCTCTACATATGAGTGTTTCAGTGAAATACTGAAGACTAAAGATTACTGCTCTGGGGAGATTTCAGAAAAAAAAAATAATACTGCTATGGTTTGAATGTCCCCTCCGAAATTCATGTTGAATTTTTTTTTTTTTTTTTTTTTTTTTAGAAAGAGTCTTAAACTGACACCTAGGCTGGATGCAATGGTGCAATCTCAGCTCACTGCAGCCTCTGCCTCCCGGGTTCAGGTGATTCTCCTCCCTCAGCTTTCAGAGTAACTGGGATTACAGACGCCCACCACCATGCCCGACTAATTTTTGTATTTTTTAGTAGAGATGAGGTTTCACCATGTTGGCCAGGATGGTCTCAATCTCCTGACCTCGTGATCCACCCACCTTGGCCTCCCAAAGAGCTGGGATTACAGGCCTGAGCCACTGCGCCCGGCCTCATGTTGAAATTTAATTGCCATTGTGACCTTATTGAGAGATGGGACCTCTAAAAGGTGATTAGTTCAGGGAGCAGCACTCTCCTAAATGGACGAAGGCTGTTATCATGAAAGTGAGTTTCTTATTTCAGAAGTGGGATAGTTATAAAAGAAGGGAGTTAGGCCATGTTTCCTCTCTCCAGAGAGTGGTCTTGCCATGTGATGCCTTCCATCATGCTATGATGCAGCAAGAAGGCACTCACCAGATGCAGCCGCTTAATTTTGTAATTTCCAGCCTCTAGACTTGTGAACAAAAAAACAAACAAACAAACAACAACAACAACAACAAACTCTTTGCTTTGTAAGTTACTTAGTTGGTGGTATTCTGTTAGACAGCAGCAGAAGATGGACTAAGACAGGTACTTATAGAAAAAATCAGTAAGAATGTCTTAATGTCTAAATGGGGTGGGAAAGGGGTAATGACATGTTCTGTACTCTGTAGTAATCTACCCAAAAGAAAAGTCTGAGAACCAATCTTAGCATAAGTAATACCAAGGTCATAGAATATTTCTTTATTACTCAAAAGATGCAATTCCTTTCATGGTGCATTACTACCTTATAAATGACAAGTAATAAAACAAAACTCAAGTTTACTTCAAATAATGTCATTTTTTACTTTCATTTACAACATTGTATTGCAGTAACTGCCTTGATGAAGGATGTTAAAGATGAAATTCAATAGAACAGCAAGACACTTCTATCTGATCACCTACAAAAGCTGCATTGTAGTGTCATTCAAATATATTGTATGTGGTAAGAGATGCCTTTCTATATCCTTTTTTTTCCTGAAAACATCTACTTTAAAGGTAATCTCAGGTAGTCTCCAATACTGTAAGCTAAGGTTTTGAAAGTTAGGGGAAATATTTCAAAGATCCATTACTTCTTTATCTTTTCCATGACAGTAAAGATGGTGGGGTTTCCCCTTGTCCCTCACATCAGTGGAAAGTTTCTGTTAGAACAAATGACAAAGTAATTAGTTCATTCACTCAATCTACATTAATGAGGAAATTTTTCAATCAAAACCACTGATGTGATTGTCAGAGAAAGTCTCAAAGGAATGCCTACTTAATTTCTTTTCTTCATTATTTTATCTATGTGATAAAGTTATCTTATAGAACATCGTCATTTAACTATAACCAAGTTCTCTATTTTCACAATCGTTTAAACGCACAGAGATATCAATGGGAATATTTCTAATATTAGTCAAAAAATATTTAGACTATAAGTGATAAATAAAATTTAACATTAAAATATGTTACATTTTTTTAAACTCTTAGAGTTAATTTTGACCTAAAATTTACAAATGCTTTTTTTTTTTAAATAATAGCACTAATTTCATTTCATGCAGTAAAAGTCAAACATCGTTATGGAACATCTGATGAAGACAAATCACTCTGGCTTATTTCAGAGTGCAGTGTCCTCACACTAGCCCTGCACTCTTTAAGTCACATGCAATTTTGCATCCTGAAACCTATAAGAATCATGATAAAATATTATAGAACACTGTGATGAGTTTTCAGATAAGAGCAAAGAGTAAAGTGAAAAAGACGTCTTGTGTTCCTGAAATGACCTTACTTTGAAAGAACCTGTCAACCTTTCCAATGATAGAATATCAATATATTTTTTTAAGAACATCAACAGTTTTAGGGCCGGTTTAACTTAACCTTCCTCTTTTTCTTTTAGTTCTAATGTATGTTGTCCTGGCTGATAAGAGTACTGACTATAGTCTTCCCAAGTCTCTCTCGACACAAATGGAAAACGCTCCAAGAACAGCAGGAGGCCAGGCATGGGGGCTCATGCCTATAATCCCATAACTTTGAGAGGCTGAGGTGAAAGGATTGTTTCACTCAAAGAGTCAAAAACCAGCCTGGGCAACATGGCAAGACCTTGTCTCTACTGATATAAAATAACAACAGAAAATTACTTTAAGACTTGGTCACTTTACTCTTTCAGGCAGCCAGCTTTGAAATGGAAATTCTGGCCAGGCGCAGTGGGTCACACTTGTAATCCCAGCACGTTGAGAGGCCGAGGTGGACAAATCACTAGAGTCCAGGAGTTCAAGACCAGCCTGGCCAACATGGCAAAACCCTGTCTCTACTAAAAATACATAAATTAGCTAGGCTAGGCATGGTGGCAGGCATCTGTAGTCACAGCTACTCAGGAGGCTGAGGCAGGAGAATTGCTTGAATCTGGGAGGCAGAGGTTGCAGTGAGCGGAGATCACTCCACTGCACTCCAGCCTAGGCAACAGTATCGAAACTCCATCTCAAAAAAAAAAAAAGACATGGAGATTCTAAAAGATGTTTTATATACTAGCGGCAAGTAGAGGGATGAGTAACAAACATCCCTGAGAAGAAAAGAAGAGGGAAAAAAGATTTTTACCATTTTCACTATCCCTTTCAATTTGAGAAAATAGAGAACAAAAGATGTATGGTAGTTTGAAGATTTAGCAGCAGAATATTGAGAATTTCCGGTAAAACCTAATCTCAATTTTAGAAAATTGCTGCTCATACCTATAATAAGAATTCAGCAGTGGTGGTGAAATGGGTGGTGGTGGGGGCTTTCTCCTTCCTAATATTCAAAAATTAGCTGTCCTCTTCCAAATATGAGTTTTACCCAAATATTGGCCATCTGATGAGTGTCCACCAGTAGCATTTTAAATGGACAATGCCTCTAAATCACTGTCAATTCTGGGGACATACTCAGAGATCACTATAAGAGACTGGAGCAAAAATTACTTAGGGACCAATCTTGAGCCTCACCACACCATGATAAACATTATTTTATGGGAAATGGGAAACCTCAAGTGACCCAGTCCATATAACTTGCATATGTGTGTCAACTGTAGATGAGCCAATAGCCATTACAAAGATCACGTCGCTTTGTCTTACATGCTGCTATTCCAAAGGCAATGTAATTCAAGACAAAAGCTGGTTTTCCAATGTCCACAGAGTACTCAGTTTAAATCAAATTCTTTCATGCGACCTCTCATTCCATCAGACTTGTGTTTTAAAGTATTAAGAAGCTAAAAGGAGTTCACAATCACAAAGGGAAACGCAAATCAATCTACAACAAATCACCTAACAGGTGCCCTGGAAGAGAATTTTATTGCTACTGACATTGGCCACTTACTTATCACTGATGCTATCTTCTTTATGGATAACATGCACTTCTCCCCCTCACAACTTGGAGCCACATGGAGGAAAACATAGCCCAAACGACCCCTACACTGCTTCAACGATAAATTCCTTGAAATGACTAAATGTTCCCAAGGTCATTAGGCCAAGAGATGGGTTCTTCTGTTTCAAGATGGCTTTCCTCCTGACCCACAGCATATGGCTTCTATTACTGGCAGACCATGACCACAGAGACATTCCAAATCCCTGTGAAAAATGTGATTCTATGTCTCCTGCTCAGTTGTGTGTCATAGAGGATAGCTGAAGTTCTGGGGCATGAAGGGGAGGGGGGAAAGGGTAGGAGTAGGGATTTAATCTACGCCATGCCTTTCTATGAAATGACTAAGTTTGTAATAGAAACCTTCTCATTTCTGGTTTCTCTCTTTTATCTTACAAACCACTTAATGCTCATAAGGGACAGTGAACACACTTCAGTGTATCATGTTTAAGCTCTCCAAAGATGTGAAACAGCTTTATCAAGGGTGACGGCTCTGCCATTTGCTAATCTGCTTTTCAAAATTTATTTTTTTAAAAAGAGATAAAAGTAAATTTATGCTATTTAATCTGCATTAACACAGCAAACAATATTCTATCTGTGGTGATTAAGAAATGTTTATGAAGTTATTCTGAGTTGATGTTTACTTGTAGGTATTACAGTTTCCTCAGAACACTAATGAGGACAAGTATTAACACAAGATATTCCACAAGTCACCTTTAATCCACTCAGATTAGTCTGACTTTCAATATGAACATAATAATGTTCTGCCTTATTAGATTTCACAAATGACGTATTCTCAGTTTTTAATATAACATAAAATGTAGAACCATTGTCTGGTCTTGTAAAAGAATTTAAACAATTAATTATGAGTTTCTAGCATATTCTAATTTTATAGTAGCTGCTTTGCAATGTCTTTCTGGGCACTGAATTTAATGGTTCCTGACTAAAGAGATGGGCAAAACGATTACACACCCACATACACTTACATACACTTACACACCATAAACAAATGACTCAAACAAGATATTTGCTTTACAGCAAATTCATATCAAGGAAAAAAAAAAGCTTCGAACAATTCTCCTTGTTTTACATGTGTTAACTATTTTTGTCCCAATAATAAGGAGTTAGCACTTTTTCAGTTTGTTCTTTTCATTTATCTCCTTGTGTTTTGTTTTGTTTTTTGGTTGTACCTAATAATACTTGACATTTCCCTCAGGGGGAATGGGGAATGTTTCATTAAAAAAAAATTCTAACCCCACCCTGCGGAGCCTTGCATGTATCCAGATAGAAATATTTTAGTATATGCAAAACGCTAATCAAATTAAATTTCCTGGTTGGACATGATATAGGTAAAGCCATTGGTATCTTGTTTCCTATGTAAAACAGGAGAATTTGTCATAGTAAGATAGGTTTTGCTCGTTAGTTGGAAAACATTATTGAAAATGATTATTTTGTTGAGTTGGCTGGTCATTAACATTAAATATGGTCACTCTTATCTCAAGTAGCCTTTTGTAGTACCACCTCAGACACCTGATTTTGAGAATTATGAAGTCAGGAGATTTCAAGATGCAGTTAGTTTCAAGGCCAGAAATTTACAAAGAAATGCAATTACTGGGAGAAAACACATTATCAAGGCTTTGTTACATATCCGTTCATACTCCAATTGGTTAAATAATAGAACACTAAAATGTTGAGTTGTGTTTGTTTTCAAGGATGCATTCAGATGTGATTATCCTCACTGGGGGCTCCTATGAACATCTACATTTTTTCCATTACTACAACAAGATTGTTTGATTATTTAACAATGTCCTGCCTGTTAAGACGATCAAAAATGTTCTAATGATAAGGTCTGTCTTTATAAAGAGATTCACTCATAGCCTATTCTATGGTCTTTGCAAAGACAAAGTTCATTTCAGAAATTGATTTGTCTTTTTCTAGATTTTTTATATGTAATAAACACTCTCACTTTAATCTTTAGGAATCAAAATTTTCTTGAGGAGAGAAACAGGCTCAGGAATGAAGAGGAGAGAAAACATTCATTATTCAAGATTCTTTAATTTACAGATCAATACATCATATCTTTCTAATTACAAGAGTTCTACTTCCTCTTATCATTTTGAAAAACTTTTATGAACTCTCTAAGCACAAGTGCTTTCTATACAACCTACCTTCATTATTTCACCAAATATTTCTCGAATCATCTAATATTTGTTATCAATTGGCATATGTTCAGATATGCTTTTGGAGTCATAAAATTTTCAAATCCTGTGCATGTTTCTGCCACACTGATTCATTCAGGTAAGTACTCTCTTTAACTGTCTATCATCACCAAAATTTAGGATATAGCTCTGGAAGTCTGATTTCCCGTTAACAAGCCTCTATGGATCTCTTACCCATAAATTAATCCTCAAGATGGGAGCAAGGGGAAGGATTTATATAGTCATTTCCATCTTTTAGAATTTGATTGACTAGTATGGGCAACCTATGGATAACATTCATAATTTTAGATATTTCAATCCTATTCCTACAGTGTCTGTGCCATTCCGGATTGGAGGATTCCTGTTTTAAAGACAGTCATCATATGCAGAACGCTTTATTAACCTTGATTCTCTTTGGGGCTTCTGTGTGGATCCCTTTTGTCTTTGCCTCTTTTGAAGTACAACCAGCAGGTCCATTCCCAGCATCCCTCCCTGAGTTTCCCTGAGGTTAGCTTCTCCTAGTGATGTATAAAATTGGGGAACTGGAATTTTAACAAATTTGTGCTATAGGACACCAGTCACTCAAGATGCTTCGATACAAACTATTCCCAGATCAAATGATTTTGGGAAGCTCTACTTGCCCTTAACCTTCACTCAAGACTTTAAGAGGCCGGATTTCTGGATATTTCTCCCTAGTAGACCAAGGACTGAATGTCCCAACTTAATATCAATTTCCCATTGGTTGAGCCTAGGTGATGGCTAACAAATTTCCATGATGCCAACTTTCCTCTAAATAGGGTATTTCAGTTGGCCTGTCTTAGACCTTACTGACCGTCTGATATATTAAATAGAATTCTGGACTCCATATGAACTGGCATTAACTAATATTTCACATGTTCTTTCATTTCTGAATGGAACACCTACTTCATCTATGTCTTCGTGTAGCCTCCTTCTTTCATCCTCTGATTCCTGAACCTGTCCAGGGAGAATGGTCTGAAGTTCAAAGGTTGACTTTTTCCCCATGTATCCAAGGCCCAAGTAATACATAAAAAGTAATAATAGGAGAAACAGCAGTGCCAGAAATTGCAGTTTTGGGAAAAAGGTTGTTATAGGGGACTTTACATGCACACAACAGCAAAAACTAAACTAAAAATATGTTCCATTTAGTTGTATTATGCCATAGTAAGGGGAGAGTCAGCTTTGATGAATCAATCTCTTTTTCAATCATTCACTCACTCAAATATACATACATATATATGTTCATAGAGAGAGTTTATATATATATATATATATGTAGTCTCTACATATATAGTCAATCTATATATCCAGTACATATACATATGTATATATACACACATATATAAATATATACATACACATATTCTCATAGACATGCAACTAATCAATGAACAGAGAGGAATACTTTAAAAGATACTTTGAATCAGTACCTAATGTCTATTACCCTAATCACACTGAGTTCTAACAACGGCTAATACAACTTGAAAGATTAAATAGAATAAAGTAATTTCAACCAGCATCCGTGGAGGTCCACAGGTAGATGTACTGTAGTACCTATTGTAGATTTTACAAATTTAAAAATTCCCTAATGTATTTTGAACTATCTTAAGATTTTTAAATGCATACAAAAATATATAGAAATAAGCAACCTAATAACTTGTGATTGCTAACATACTGGTCCCTTCCAATTTTAACTATTCATTTCCACTGAGTCTGCAGTGATTGGGACCCCTGATTTATGCCACTATGAATCAATCTTTCGCTATCATTGCAGTCATCAAATGTATTTTACATGACTAAATTAATTCATGACAAGGCCTGATTAGGCCTCCCTACAGGCTATAAAAACTGTTTTCTGGAAAGTTGTTTAAACTAAACATTTTCTATCAATTCGCTTCTATTTCCTGTGTTTTCTCTGAAGTTTGATTGTTAATCCTAAAAAAAACTCACACTAGCGGCAAGGGTAAAGGTCACAAATTGGCATTTCTTCTTAAAATATATCCATTTAAATGCAAATTTTGGCCTTTATTCCTAACCTTTCAACAGTTATTTTATAGAAATGCAAAAAGCAAGAGTAAATTTTGTTTTATTATCTACATAGCAACACTCTAATATATTATTTAGCTTCATTTATCTATATAAACTCTACATTTTTTACAGCTTGATGGGTATGTTTAGGGATAAGCAAGATTTTCTCAGAAAATTTAATTTTTAAAAATTTAAATATCCATAGAATAGTTTAAATCCAACTTTAAGAAAATAGAGCCTCATCATTTTTCACAGTTTGAATCACTAGAGTTGCCACATTTTTTATTATACTGTTTTTATTTAGCTTACGCAATTTACAAAGCTATGGCATTCATTAGTGACAAAGAAGTTGAAATAGTCTTTATGATGGCTGAAAACAATTCACATGCACTTCTATGAAAATAAAAATGTAAGGCAGGCGCCATTTTCCACTTGCATTGCAAAATGTAATAATTGAAAACACAGAAAATACTACTTACTAATGAGGTGACCGTTTTGTCCTAGTGCCTAAATTAGAGTAAAATCGAAATAATTAAAGTTTTAAAAGAGAAAAAAAAAGCTATTTAGAAAACATTAAAAGTTTCAAAGCATTAAATTAACTGAAAACTTCAGGATTATTACCAGAATTACATTTCTTATGATGTGAACTTTGATACTTCAGAATCATAAAAACAGATTTAAATGTACCGAGCTGTCACTTTTTCAATGCCTCACAAGGCAGCGTAACAGAGGCATTTTGTGCCTCCTGTGTATCTTCTCAGCCTGCAATTTACTCTGCAGCTCTCAGGGACAGTTTTCTTGCATCAAGGCAATGACTCCTCTCAAGGACTTTGATTCTCTCAACTTTTCTTCCTCAGGGATTTCTTCCAAGTCATGGCAGCTATCTTAGCCCCGAGCAGGGCAGGTTGGAAGTATGAGGGAGATAACACCCACACCCCCATAAGCCCCACATATGGAATGAGAGCTAGTGATAAACGCCTGAATTTCCAGTCCTTTAGACCTGTGCTGTACAATCCAGCAGTCATTAGCTATATATGGCTATTTACACTTACATTAACTAACATTAACTAATGCTAACAATGTACTCCCTCAATCACACTAGTCATATTTCAGATGCTAAATAGCTACATGTGGCTATTACAGAAGACAGTGTGGATATACAATATTTCCATCACTACAAAAACTTCTATTGAATAGTGTGACTTAGATGGGCTGGTTTGAGGTTACATTTACTACATGATTCTTCAGAGGGTTCCCTGCAGGACTGAACTTCATTTGCCCACAGTGGTAACCCCTAAACAGCACATTCTTCACTGGGTTTACCCCTGTTCTTAGCTTACTCTCCACTTCTACTTCCTAGGCTTACAAGTCAAATAAACTGCTTGCACTCAAGGTCTTATCTCAGGCTTTGCTCTGTGGGGAAACTGAAATCAAGAGAAGTAGTATCTCTAACATTTTTGACAATGTTTAACTGAGATGCAAACAGGAAGAAGACAATTATAACAATTAAATTGTATGTATTTACAGTCTCTGGGGGATGCATCCTGACTGTCTTGGGTTCCCTTGAGGCTAGTGGGGCAACCCAAAGAGGTCTAACTCCAGAAAGCCTTGAAAACAAATGCGGCTCTTTCTTAAGGTCCCTCTAGGAAGCAGCAGTGAGGGGGCTGCATCATAATAGAACGTGTGGACCCAGCTTTCCTCAAACTACCATTCCATACCTTAGTGCACCTGCTCTTCTCCCCTTCTCTGTAACTCCCTCCTTCCCGTCCCTCTCATTCTTCAACCATCCTTACTTCCAAAACACAATACTTTCACCTGACTGGTTGGCTTGACGCTGTCCTGTTTCCTCCTTAGCCTGATCAATTCAGCGAAGACCAAATAGTTAAAGAACTCACAAAGACATGAAGTCGAGGTGCAGGAGGGTAGGAACTACATTTCTGCTTCTTTCGGTTGCAACATTAGTCTCAAGGGGACCCAACAGAGTCAGGATGCATCCCCAAGAATATAACAATCACCAAACACGAACCTTACGTGAGCACCATAGTGCCATGCATGCACTACTGAGCACAAAAGCAGAAACAAATGAAAACGATGGCAAACTCACAACAACTCAGCAGGGCAACATGCACCAAGTATCTCCTGTTGTTTTTTTTTTAATGGGAGGGATAAGGTAGGCAAGAGGATTGGGGAATAACTGACAAAAAGCAAATCTTACAGGGATATTCCAAAAGGATATCTGCAAAGAACTTTTTCCTAAAAGTTGTTTCCTAAAAGTCTGTGATTATGCCTCTAAACAGTCATGCTGATAAAACTGAAAATATTCCCAAATGGTAAATGCATACATTCGTTCACTCACTCACAAAGGCAGGGCAGATATACATGTGTCAGCCACTGCGCCACAGGTAGGAAGCCAGAGTAATTAACTTATTCATCAAATATATATTAGATATATATCATACATTAGGCCTTATGGTAGGTGGTGAGGTGACAGCAGTGGCCAGTTCCTTCCAGTAATGAAACGTAACACTTGGGGAAACCGAGGTGAGCAAAGTGAGGCTCCCAAAATAGCAGCACAGGTAGGTAGGTAGGTTTACAAACCACCATCCAGAGTGAAATGTGCAGATAAAGTAACCAACACTGACAGATTTCATGGTGCATAAAGAGAAAACTATTTGAACCAGGTACAAGTGAGGCCAGTTAAGATTCTTTTTTAAATATGTTTTTAAGGATAAATTTATGACTTATGAGGGCATCTTCTAGCCAGCAAAGCACAGACAGGCTAGTATTGTGGGTCTGTTTTAATAAAAGAGATATTTTTGGCTGGTCCAATGACGGTAAATTGTTGTTTCTCAAGTGCCTGAGTACAAATTGTGTTATCATGTAGGTGAAATAAGCCCTTCCTTGTGGATCTGGCTCTGATATGCATCTGCCTAGTAATTCCCTGCCTATTAGTAACTTCACCCTTGTTTCAGTTCACTCTTAACTGAATTGTCACATATTGAATATGGTTTCTCTCCATCTGCATGTTGGGCATTCAGTAAATCAATATCTAGATTACTTATTGATTTTTCTAGGGCTATAGGCACATCCAGATATTTCTTCCAGTTTGAGAAAATGAAATAGAAACAAGATTATATTAACATACTCTTTCCAATAAGTGAAAAACAAACTCAGTATCATATTCAAATCTGATGTTTGAATGTTTTTTATAGGAATATGATTTTTTAAATCTCAATTTATAAACAGAAAGATGCCATCACTAAGAAGCTTGTGGATATTGTATATAGCACAGAGTTTAACCACTATTATTATTATTTTTGTAACAACTCTAAAAACCATTGCAGAAGTAAAGCACATAACATAATGTAGCCCAATTACCACTCAGAGAGACTTGGCAATCACAGCATGGCCAATTCAAATTTCAGTGATGCCTCTTTAAACCTTAATGAACCATAGTGCCCTAATGAGAGGTTTCACTGAATCCTGGTCAACCAAGCATACATTTTACACAGAAAAGAGAAAACTAGAAGCCCATTGCATCTTAAGCAGTAATATTTGCATCAACAATGGTTATGAATCACTTTTTCTTTGAATAAAGAAATCAAATAGCCACAGCTCTTTGAGATGCATATATCGGGGTGTTGCCTCAATTCAACATGAAGTTTATATCATACAATATTCTGCATCAATGTATCATACTACATTACCAATTTATGAATTGAACTTCTAGGAAAATAATAGTTGTAGAGTTTTATATATAAAAAGCACATTGTGAAATGTTTAACAAGGAACCGTAAAAAATTTTGTCTATAGACAATTCATGCTGAGACTAAAGAAAATAATAGATTCAATGAAAAAAATATATATTCTGTTAATCAGAAAATAATGTTGGTCATAAATTGCATTCAAAGGCCACATACTTTCATTTCCTCACTAGTCATTTTGGCATTTGTGGACACAGTGATGGATAAAATGTTTCCAGAGGAGAAAGTCAGACTATGGAGGTACTAATATTCACATTCTAAGTATGGTACTACTCCAGTGCCCCCTCATTTTTCCTTAAGATGCTTAAAAATAATAATTAGACAGCTGCAGCTAGAGCTTCACCTAATTCAGGTGGGAAAAAAATGAGTAGTGTTGAGCTACCTGAATACACTGAGTGGAAACCCCACCCTGGAGACATGCAACTCTTCTGAATTGGAGACCATTTTTTCCTTTAAAAAATAGTTCTGCAACACACAGTGGGGTGGGGGAGCAGGGACAGTGGGAGGGAGAGCATCAGGAAAAATAGCTAATGCATGTTGGGCTTAACACCTAGGTGATGGCTTGATAGGTACAGCAAACCACCATGGCACATGTTTACCTGTGTAACAATAAATAGAAAAAAAGAGAAAAAATAGTTGTGAACTATCACATGTTAATTTAATTGGGGCAAAAAGGGGAAGAGAAGTGGAAAAGATAACTAGTCCATTTTTTTTTGGTCCAACAATAAAACAGAATAAAACGATCTGACTTAAGATGTGCCAGAACAGACACAGCATTCTTCAGCAAAAATGTAATGGTTAATGATTATTAGCATGATGTAACACAGTGTATATTAAACTCATTACACCGACCCTTTCAAGTGTCAAATGTCACCTCTTCAAGGAAGACTTTCCTGACTCTCCACGCTAGATCCGGTTCGATGACGTAACATTTCCTTTATAATACAAGTTCCATTAGAAAGGCATTTGTACAATTATTTATTTCAGATTAGTCTCCACCCGTTGCATGGTACATTGCAGGTAAGCAGCAGGATTATGTGTCTCCTACCAGTGCTGTCTCTTGGGTCTTGCACAGTGCCTAATGCAGCGTAGGCACTCAAATGGCTTTGAATGACTGAATTAAGAAAGGAATGATCACGCTGTCCCAGTTAATCCTACAAGTAAAGTGAGAATCAGGCAACTTCTTACATAGGTGTTATTATGGAAGGTATTTCGGTGACATATCTGAATATTTAACATGCATAACCTTTCGCCTCATTCATAGAAGTTATATGTACAGAATGGTCAAAGAAATGTTCTTCATCCTCACAATAGCTCAGAATCAACTTCCAACAGCAAGTAATTAATGAAATAAATTCTGCTACATCCTTAGAATGCATGGACTCGTTGCAAAACAATATATATAAAACACACATAAGAAAATTGTATACATATACAGAAGAAAATGTATTTAAAAATTTCTGAAAAATATCAACTATTAGCAGGGCTTATCTTTAAGTGGTATATATCATCTTTATTTTATTCATTATGCTTTCCTAAGCTTTAGCAATGAATTCACATTAATTTCATAATAAAAAAATAACAAAGTTAAGAAAAGGAAAACAAAAGATAGTGTGACAATAATATGAATAGAGTGTAGTATTTCATGCATGTAATTTTTATTTCATATGAGACAATATATTAGACATTAGATAGTATGTAAAAAATTAAATGGTTATATATTTTGAATTCTTATTAATAAATGTCAAATGTTTATTAAAATGTTAGTCAATAATTAGGCATGTAAAATTAAATATCTAACCTCCAATCTTTAAATAATGAGGGCTAATAGTTTCTGAGAGGGAATACAGCTAAGAGTATGTTCCAACAACTTTTTTTTTCTGACAAGCAGAACATGGGTACATAAAAATAAAACACAGTTACGAATTAGTTACATTATCTGTAAAGTCTACCATGGTGCAAAATCTAGATCAAAAGAACATTTCAAACTTCTTTTATATAATTGTGGTCAATGGCATGAGCTTTGGTTTATGATTTTTGATTAACTGAGTAAAGCAATGCTTAAATCTCAGAAAGGGCATAATATCTACCTAGGGGTTATTGTGAAATAAAACCACATGCCACGTAAACAAAGCATCCATGCCATACCTGGAATATACTTTTCACTCAAGCTGCATTTATTACTATTGTTGTTTTATGTAGCGGCTGGATAGAGAAACACAATTTGCTCAAATCGTCAATAACCGTTACAACTTCCTACTTAATGCAGTCGCTGTGAAAGGAAACTAACTACTGTGTAGACTGACTACCAAATCCCAAGGATATCAATAGAGAGTTCAATAAGTCATTTGATACCAACTTAATTTTTTAATGTAGTTGGAGTAGTCCCCGGGGGCCCTGTGGTGGCTGCAAAGTAGTTCCATAACAGCAAATGTCACAGCCACCCAAGGACGTGATGATGCTAATGTAGCATTCTTCATAAAATAAAACAGGGTTGCTGTTCACCCTGACATCATAACAAAGTCTTGATGGATGTGCACTCTGCGTGCTGAATTGATTTTTGTTAAGTCCGAGCTCTCATACTATTTTATCCTAATGTGCCTAAATAAGCAGTGTTGACTCCTTAATTTACTCATTTTAACACCAGCAGCTTCCAGGACTCCATTAGCATGATGCCGCATTTAGGCTGTCTGCTGAATTTTCTAACCTCAAATGTAGGAAATCTGAATTGTTAAAATTGATAAAACTACCAGAAAAATCATTTAAGACCAGTAGAAACTTGTGTATCAGCATTTCAACTAGTTACATCAGTGAATACTTCAACTGGAGGGTACAGTGAATTCATCAGGACGCTTGGCTTATTATGACAGCTGATTGTGGATACATGTTACAAATGCAACCCAAAGGCCCTAAAGAAGCAGTTTAATGTTTTGTCACTGATGGAAGCCATTGGAGAGACGCTCATTGAGTGAAATTCAACAAAACAGAATGCAATTCAATAGATATACGAATTCCGCCAAAAGCAAAATAGACTATTAGGGTCTGGAGTAATTTGAAAATAAACAGTAAATTCTGCAAGAAAAGAAAAGAAAAAAGAATTACCGCAAGCAACACAAACAGAATCTTAAAACACACTGAAAATACGCACCAAAATAGAAGTTTAACTAAGGAAAATTCAAAAAGCATTTGTGTTAGAGACATTAGCCTGATGTATAATGAGGATGCTAAAACCTTGGGGATATAGTAATACATGTATTTATTTGGGAATATAAAAATATATTTTCTTAGAAGTCGATGCGTGGGTATTGTGGGTGCAGGCCTGTGTTTCATTTCTTTCTTTCTTTTTTTTTTTTTTTAAACTAGTGTTTATTTCTGAGTGTTTGGTGGTTGTATTTTAGTACTGATGGAATTGAGCTATTGCAGGGTGATATATTCAATGAATTTCTCCTTCTACCAAGTTCAGTGTTTTACTGGTTTTAAAAGCAGCCATTACTTTTATTGTCTCTAGCAAAACCAAACACATGTTTTACTTTAGTTCCACATCAGTATTGATAATGATAGGTCACCAGCTCTTCAGTACAACCCAAACCGTGGCATTATAAAAGCCTGTCTCCTTATTGAAGCTTAGCCTTTGCTTGTAAAAACAAGGCGAAGGTCCAATTAGCAATTCAGAGGAAAATGGGAGGGCAGTCTTTTGTGCATAGGCATCCCCATTCGAGAACCTATAATCCATAATGAGCCCTGTTTAACACAATGGATGCTCTCCTTTCAGACAAGCCCGAATACCAGGTCACTAATGAGCAAGAATTTAAAATGTGAAGGCCATGAATGAAACAAGTTATTGTGAAAATTGGCTCATATTAAGAGATTTAAAAGACTTGGCTAGTTCTGTTTGGCCTGACAGGTCTAGCTAATTAATCAAATGCTTTGATAAGTAACTAACTTCTCCCATTTTAAACAGGAATTCTAATCTGCCAAACAGCGAAGGAAAAGAACAATCTTGATGCGGCTTAAAATGTAAAGAATGGAATTTCACGGCCATGTGCATGACCCATACTTATTTTGACAATGGTATTCCAGTGAAAGCTCTGATATGTGGATACGCCAATTAGAAAGTATTAGAAATTAGCATATTTTAATGCCCTTGTTATAAGCCCTTACTCTAGGAAAAAGATACCAATACGGAGCTTTCTAGAAAAGACTTCAGACACTGTTGTTACTGGTCAGGTTTGCTAGGAAAAAGCTTGCAATGGGGCAGAGCACAAAGGACCAGGTTTCTTGTCTTGCTTCACTGCCAAGCACTTTCCTTTTACAGCTCTCATTGGTAGCCATCTCTGCAGCACAGGAGTGGTACTTGGTTAATCAGAATGCTCAGGAATCTCTTTCCCTTGTTGTCAATTCAAAAAACAATGTATCCGGTGGTAAGTCTTTTATTGCACTTAGAGTGAAACCTCACAGGACAGATGTGCCTGCAGCAGTGACAATGGACCATGCCATTAAAAAGGCAGCTGGAGGCCCTGCAAAAAGCAAGGACTTTGGAGTTATTCAGAGGTAGGCTGAAATATGGAGCCTCACCACTTAGGAGCTTTGTAATCTGCAGGTTATTTAAAATATTTGGAACCTCATTTTTCTTATCTGGAAAATGGGACAATGAGACTGTTTTTGCAGAGCAGCTCTGTGTTTAAGGACAGTGACTGGCACATTAGGTAGTACCTTAATAAACAGTGTGTATTTTTTTCTGCCTGAGAACTTACTGTGGCAAAAAGTTACTTTAATGGCCGCCAAAGAACCACACCTCTTGGTATTTATACGTCCATGGGTAGCTCCTTCCAATTGCCATGGGACTCGATTTGGCTAATGAGACATTAACAGAAACTTAATAAGTGCTTGCACACTGGGACTTGTACTCTTAGAATGCTTATTCTTCAAGATGATCCCTCTTTGAAATCAGCTGCCATTCTGTGAGAAGCTCAGCCTAGCCATGTGGAGAGGCCACATGAGGAGAACTGAGACCTCCCAGTAGACAGCCAGCACTGACTTACTTGCTATGTATATTAAACCGTTATGGAAGGGGGTCCTTCAGCCCCTCCAGGTAAGCTACCCCATCTGATAGCATGTGGAGCAGAGATAAGCCATCCCCACTGAGTCTTGCCCAAACTGTGGAATTGTGAGCAAACCAGTAATTGTTGTTGTTTCAAGCCACTACATTTTTGGATGATTTGTTAGCAACAGACAACCAGAAGATTTAATCACCTTTCTATCATGTGCTACTGATGACCAACTCCCAAGAATTCTGCAGAGTGTCTAAAGAAGCTACAGTGTGCAATACTGTGACTAGCCAAGTCTTTTCTGAGACCTTCGGAATTTTATAATTGTTCACCAACTCTGAACTGACCAAAACAATTTACCAAATATAGAACCCTCTCTCTTTCTTAAAGATATTCTGAATAAATGAAGTCATCAGACAGGTGATTACCATACAGATAAATTTTGGAATTTTCATATAGTTGTCAGAAATTTTTATTTGGCCCTGTATTTCTCCTCCTGCAGTCTATCATTTTTAGATAAATCCTCACAATGAACGCCAATATGGCAAGTTCCTAACTAGCTTTACTTATATCATTTATTTTACTGTCAATAAGCAATATAAGTATTTCTGCTTGGAGTAACTTGAGCATATCTTACATCTGACAACAGTGAGGTAGCAAAGACTGCTATTTCCTATCCCAATGTCTATTTCCTCTTTCTTCTTAGCAAAAAAACAAAAATCAAACAAACAAAAAACCCACAGAATATATTTGGGATTTGGGATGGTATTATACCCAATCACAATTCTAGCATTCCAAGCCTTCCTGTCAGCAAGGTATGGTCAGGTGAGTTAGTTCTGACCAACAAGACCTAAGCAGAAGTGATGTATGGGATTCACAGATAAACTCTTTATAAAGAAGAGGACACCTCTTTTGGTTTCCCACTTCCCTTTTTTAGCTTCCTTCTTACTGAGACGACTGGTAATCCAGCAGCAGTCTTGAACTATGAGGCAACTTTGAGTGTGCTAAGGATACAGAACCCCAGGTCCCTGATGACAGTTGAGCCACTCTGCCGCCTCTGGATTCCTTATGTCTATACTTTTTTTTTTTTAACATAAGGATAAAAAATTAACATCTACCAAGTTTAAGCCACTATTATTTTAGGATTTCCATTATTTGCAGACAAAATTAATCATAATACAAATAAGCATTGCTATACATGAAAAAAAGAGAAGCGTTTGTAGTCTCAATTTAAAATTTTTAAATGGAAAAGAAAATATTTCTGAAGGAGATCAACAAGTTACAAATAAGAAGTTTGCCGCTGAAAAATAAATATGCACAACCTATAATTCAGTAAGAGTCCACACATTTTTATTATAATTTGTTTTGCATATTCTAAGATTAACGACACAAAAATAATCATATGATGCCTCTATAACTGCTGAACATGGAAAGACACAGAGAAACCAGTCATCACTGCTGTATTTCTTCAGTGGTTTGGTGGGGCCATTTAAGTATACTTTGAATATCCAGTTAAAGAAGACCGAAATATTCCAGATTATAAATTGAAGAAATTTGCCTAAATGTAACCAAATGACAGCACTCTTTTTAGACTGAAATACCTAGATTCTATACACTGAAATCCAATGTGGAATTAATCCATATCTCCACTAATGACATGGATGGGAGAGGAACACAATGGTGTGTGTGCATGCACAGATGCATGATAATTATCAAAAGCTCTATAAAAGCACATTTTTATTTTTCAGAGGAAAATTGCAGGAGGTTCTTAACTTTTTGCAATGACTGAAAAGAACTTGTTTTATGCTGAAATCTCAAATTCAGATAGTTTTATGGTGAAAGATTATATTTTCAACAAAATATTCAGATACCTCACTTAAATGAATGTTAAACCTACCAGAAAATAGTCAGAGTAAAATTGTTTTCCTAATAATTATTGAAAATAGAAACTCACTCTCCAGAGCTTGTAATGCCAAGCCATAGCTCATGATAGCATTGCAAGTGTACCAGGTGGTTTACCAAAAACTGTAAATAGAAAAATGAGAAAGGGGATACTGTGAATGACAGAGTTTATTATTAAGTAGAACACTGTATAAATTATATCTACAATGTTTAAAAGGCTCAAATACTCTAAAACATATCCATCTTAAGTGGAAAGTTATCCATCATAAGTGGAACAATATCTTATGCGTTTTCAGTAGCTAGAATGTTTTCCACTGTTTGCCAAAGCTTTAAATCCATGTATAATTCTTTTAAAAAAAGTCATTGAAGGATAAGTTACATCACATTCCCAGCTAAAGTTCATCGAGTTTTATAGAAATAAGGCTCTTATTTTGTACAAGATGCTAGAAAATGTATTTCTAAAAGGTCTATGATACTCATGACTTCAAGATATATTTTGATATATGTTGTTTTCGCCATTTTGTTCAAAACTATGAGATGCCAAATACCTGGATTTCTGAATAAACATTCGAATCCTAAACAATATTAAACATCCATTTAGAGGCATGAAATAAAACACCTATACTTGTACAAGGACTAGTCCAAGGCACTTATGAGATGAGGCAGCCTTTAATAGACTGAAGTCTTTGGAAATGTAAGTGTCCACTGTAGGCTTTACTCAAGAGTACATCAGGGAAAGCTGGGGAGTGTCAGAGGGGGTCTTGGACAAATCTATTCACCTACATAGTAGCTCCCAGTGGTGTTGAGTGTTCTCCCTAACCTTCTATATGATCAACTGGAGTATAAAATAAGCCATATGAATCTCCTTGGACCATTCAATAGCTTTCTCATTCTTCTAGTCAAGGACTATGCCCAAAGATGTGAAGCAGACTTAGGGAAAACAAAAGAGAAAGGTGAGGCTGTTTCCTTGAGAAAGTATTCTCTCCGGTACACATGATGAGAGCAAGTGTTCTCAGCCTTGACTGCACGTTGAAATCATCTGGGAGCTTTGAAAAAAAAAAAATCCAGGTGCCCAAGATGCACCCAAGACCAATTAAATCATGATTTTAGAGAGATGGTATTCAATGATCAGGATTTTTTTTTTTTGGTAAGCTCTCCAGATTATTCCAATCCCTTTATCTGACCAAATTGTGTGGTTGTAGGTATACAGTCTAATTCATGACTGCCAGATTAAGATATTAACCCAATTATGCTCATTTTAGTATACTGAAAATAAGAAGCCATCATTTTTATTTTAATTTGTTCAACTGCTAAAAGAATAATGTATTCCAATGTCAATATGCCAAAGCAAATACATTTCATATGAAAGGCATCTATTTATGAGTCTTAGCAAGACTGGAAAACTGCCAATGCACATTTTCCAACAGACTAGGAGGCTTAGCAGGTAGTAAGCTGAACTGGCATGTAAGGCCCTGTGTTAATGAAAATGCAGAACTCTGGTTTCCTAACTATTCATGATTGGGAAATGAGAGTTTACGGTTCCGGAGGCTTTCCACGCAACTCACATCATCCAGGCATAATGAAAATTTGACACCTATGTACCCAAGCATCATGTGAACGCTGTGCAAATGCTATACAGAGAAACACGGCAGCTTAACCAGATGGAGAACAAAAACACGGCAGCGCCCAATGAATGAGTAAGTAAAATCCCTATGAATCAATTCACTCAGGCATAATACCCTAAATCCTTAAAAAAGAAAAAAAAAAGAATGCAACAGAAATCCATTTTCCACAATATGCCCAAGGGTAACTAATGTAACAAACTGGCTAATGACAATGCAAGATTAAAATAAACACCAAAACCCACTGTAGCTGGATTCATATTACTTAGATGAGAAGCTAAGTTAAGATATTGTAGGGAAGCTCACTTAATTACACTGGTGATGAAATTGTCTTTTCTTTTTTCTTGAGTTTAAGAAGTTATGACTTGGGCCCAACTTTCCTGACCTTGTGAGTAAGCTGAGCCACATCTTCAGCAGAAGATATCACGGTAGCTGTATTTTATAAGAAAATTCCTTTTTAATTATAAAACTAAAGCAGGGAAGACAAAAAAAAAAGGAAGAAAAATTATTCCTAATCTCACCACCTTAAGATACCAGAACAGTTAAATCTATACCCACAACTCCTTTAATAACGAGAGGTTCCTCCAGATCTTTGGCCGGCAGGTAGAAGTAGGATTTCAAAATGTAGGCAGTCTTCTTAAAGGCCTTCAAAAGCTATTTCACTAACATTTACCATTCCCTTCAAACCAAAAGCACAGGCAATGCTATTGCTTTCTCCCTCCTTCACTGCAAACTCTCCCAAGCCTTCTCTTTCTAAGTCCTCAATATCTCTCAAAGAAGTCCACTCTGTCCACTTTTACCAGCAGCACTCTGGGGTGATCACCAGAATTACTTATAAAGCTTCCTTTCATTTGGGTATATTCCTCTTCAAACTGTCCACACACCACAGGCAGAGGAATCTCCTTCTGGGCTTCCCATGGCTTTTAGGCTGGGAATAACCTTATAATATCTACAGCAGGGTTCACAGGGCTTTCCATGTCACCTCCTCCATGGGCTTCCCATGGCTTTTAGGCTAGGAATGACATCATGATATCTGCAGCATGATTCACAGGGCTTCCATCTTCCCAGCTTCTTCTGTCTCCACTCTCCCTCCTGAACTCAATGCCCCAGCTACCTTGTCCTTTCAATACTAGAATAAGGCCTCTGGGCCTTCCCAGGGCCTAGAACACTTCTCTCCTTTTCCTCCCCTGACTCCCAGTTCAGTTTAGTCATCTTTTAACTTTTGGCTTAAAATTTACTTTCTGCAGAAAGCCTTTTCTGATCCCTAAAATCAATTAGGTCTTCTGGCTTTTGGCTTTCTTATCACCTGAATTTCCCATCATAACACTCATCACCTGGTATGTACTGATTTGTTTAATAGCTTAGCTGCCCTCCCTACCAGACAGTAAGCTTATGAGCGGGAGATTTTGTTTCTCTGTCTTAGATGGTGGTACTCACATTGCCTAGCTAAGCAGCTGGACAATAGTGGATTTTCTACAGAATATTTGTTGAACAAGAGAATGAAACTTGAATTCCCTTATCTTGTGCTTTTTTTGTTCTTATTACCTTGCAGCCACAATTCATAATTCTAAATACTCAGGTCAAAACCTTGACTGACTAGTTGGTGGTTTTTTATTTTTATTTATTTATTTATTTTTGAGGCAGAGTCTCACTCTGTCATCCAGGCTGGGGTACATTGGTGTGACCCTGGCTCACTGCAACCTCCGCCTCCTGGGTTCGAGCGATTCATCTGCCTCAGCCTCCCAAGTAGTTGGGATTACAGATGTCTGCCACCACATCCATCTATTTTTTTTGTATTTTTAGTAGAAATGGGGTTTCACCATGTTGGCCAGGCTGGTTTTGACCTTCTGACCTCAAGTGATATGCCCACCTTGGCCTCCCAAAGTGCTAGGATTACCAGTGTGAGCCACCATGCCCAGCCAAGTTTGTGATTTTAGACAGGTTAATTAACCTCTCTGAACTTTGGTTTTGTTAATATAATAATAGGATTCAATACGACAGTAACCATACCTATGATTGCCATTGCAGCAGCCACCTCTATCTCCTCTCTTTCAAAAAAAAAAATAAAAAAAACCTAAGGAAGAGAAATGAAAACATTCTCTAAACGGCAATACTATTTGGAAAGAATTTTATAGTTCCATTCATATCAACATAGCTGTAGCTCTCATTCTAGATTAATAAGTACATTTCCTTAAATATTATAGTTTATATAATGTACTCCTTCAAAAAATGTAATACTGGCCATCTTCTGCATGCATGCCATACGCTAGTTGTCATCCTTTAGATAAAACTAGAATTTTGGCAGGCAGCGTTCCTATCTTCTTTCATAGGTGGACCTGGAATCTTCATGCGTGAAAATCTTGAACAATCATAGGAATGTTTCAGCCACAGGATGTAGTTACTAAAATACCCCAAATAGAAATACAAGATATTGCTGACTCCTCCTTTTCTATATGAATGCATATAGAAAAGGAGGGCACTCAGAGAGGCTAAGACTGGGGGCGTTCGGGGGGGCACTCAGAGACCAATGGGCTAAGACAGAGAAAGAAACCCAGTGCCAGACAAAGAGCCAAAGCCACTCCAGAAGGTAGGAGGATTTGGTACCACAGACCTCAGTGATGGTGATGTGTCATCTTCTTCCCCAGTGTCTGCCTCCATGCCTAGAACATTGGCCCCAGCAGGGGATATATAAGTATCTACAAACTAATGAAAAAACAAATGAATATACAACTAATAAATGATCCTTCCATCTTCCATAAATCAAGATAAAATAAAAATGACACATTGGGGCGGCCGGGTGCAGTGGCTCACACCTGTAATCCCAGCACTTTGGGAGGCCAAGGCGGGTGGATCACGCGGTCAAGAGATCGAGACCCTCCTGGCCAACATGGTGAAACCCCATCTCCACTAAAAAATAGGAAAATTAGCTGGGCGTGGTGGTGCACGCCTGTAGTCCCAGCTACTCGGGAGGCTGAGGCAGGAGAATTGCTTGAACCCAGGAGGCGGAGGTTACAGTGAGCCGAGATCGCACCACTGTACTCCAGCCTGGCGAAAGAGTGAGACTGTCTCAAAAAAAAAAAAAAAAAAAAAAAAAAAAAGACAAATTGGGGGGGTTTAACCCCACAGACGGTAGGGCC
>CAUYLG010066643.1:0-88082 GCA_963573385.1 Cacajao melanocephalus
TGCATTCTAGCCTGGGCAATAAAACAAGAATCCCGTTCTCTCTCCCTCTTTCTCTTCCTCTTTCTTTCTCTCTTACATTCTTTTTTTTCTTTCTTTCACTCTCACTTTCTTTCTTCTCTTTTTCTTTCTTTCAAAAAAAAATTTTTTTCTAAATTAGCCAAATCATTGATATAAAAAAGATGTTTATTATTTTTTCTAGATTCACCTGTTAAGATGCTCAGTTTCTTTCCTTGTTTTGTTTATGAAAGTCCAGCTTTGTATGAAAACTGGAAAGTCTGGGGTTTTGCGTGATCTCTTTGCTTGCCCCAGGCATGAATTATCCGGTTCCCTGGCCACAGGATAAAATTCATCTCATAACTGATGGATGGGCCTTACCATAATAGACGATCTTAATTTGAGACAACATGTGAGTCCATCTCACATTGTCATTTTTGATAGTTTATGAACTGTAAACTCAGTATATTAGATACAATGAGAAAACAGCAAATTTTGAGACATTAATGTCTAGTGTAAATCAGTTCAAGCTGTCAAGTTACTTATTTATTATAAAAAGTATGTTTGGGCCAGGTGCGGTGGCGCATGTCTGTAATCCCAGCACTTTGGGAGGCCAAGGCAGGCAGATCACTTGAGGTCAGGAGTTCAAGACCAGCCTGGGCAACATGGTGAAAGCCCATCTCTACTAAAAATACAAAAATTAGCCAAGTGTAGTGGCTCACACTTGTAATCCCAGCTACTAGGGAGGCGGAGGCAGAATCTCTTGATCCTGGAAGGCAGAGGCTGCAGTGAGCCAAGATCATGCCACTGCACTCAGGCCTGGGTGACAGAGTGAGACCCTATAAAAAAAAATGTAAAAAGTATGTTTACATCAAAATATTGTCATGTTTTAAATAGAAGAATAAGAAAAAAGATATTAAAACATAGGGTCACAGTATACATACTCTTTTATAACTTAAGAAAAACCTTTTAACAAGTGGATCATTTTCAACATGTACATAAGTAGAGAGAAGTGTATAATAAACCTTCTGACTTCGTCAATCTTGTTTCATCTATATCATTACATTCCCCAATCAGCATAGCATTTTTTCTCTAAATATAGAACTCAAAAATAGCATACTATTACTACATTAAAAATATTTATAAAAATTCCATAGTATAATTCTATAACTGGTCAGTGTTTACATTTCCTCAACATTATATATGTGTGCATGCTTAGACTTATAAGGGAAATGCAATACATTGCAACTGATTAATATGTTTTCTGGCTGGACATGGTGGTGTGCATCTATAGTACCAGCTGCTTGGGAGGCTGAGGTAGGAGGATCACTTGAGATCAGGAGGTTGAGGCTGTAGTGAGCCATGATCACACTATGCACTCCAGCCTGGGCAACCTCCCTCAAAAAAATGTTTTATAAGTCTCTTTTAATCTATAGGTTTTTCTGATATCTCTTTCTTTTCATTATTTATTGAAGATATCGCTTTTAAAACAATAATCACATTTTCCCATTATTCTTTAAGACTTCATATTTCATCATATGAATATTCCGTAATTTAGTTTCACAGTCTTAAATTTTTGAATAATTAATTGTTTTCCATGTTTTTCTAATACTCAATCTTCTGTAATAAACACCCTAGTACATACGTCTTTCAGGACTTGCTTACTTCTTCAAGAAAAACTAATAGACATGAATTACTGATTGAAAGAGAATCTCTCTCTCTCTCTATTACTGTCTCTCTCCCCAATGCTTTTCCCAATGATTTGCTTTACTTTTAAAGTAAGATATGAATTTGCCTCTGAATTTGATTTAAATTCTCCAAATTGAGGATTTCTACAATAAACACTGAAATCATTTCTTACTATACCAGTAGGATTCAGGATTTGGTAAACAGTTTCTCTTGTCACAGAAAGGTCAGGGAGAGATTTATGGCAAGATGACTATTACAGGTGTTGATAGTCACACAGCAGGTTAAACTGGAAAGTGTCATATGTCATCCATGACTCACCCCTCTGGTTTGATGAGTCACTTTGGTATGACCTGAAAGTGTAACCCTCTTTTACATGATTGATGGAACACCCTGAGTATGTAAATAGAGTGTCTTGGGAAATATGTCCATTGCTTCTTTGATGGCTGTGCTCAAACTGTAAGGCCACAAGAAAGTCTACATCTCCAGGAGTGAATGTAAATGGTTGTTATTGCCACAAAAGATTCCATGACTTCCTTTGAAAGCCTCCTTGGAATATAAAATGTGACTGAGTGAATGGAAACGGGGTGAGATCATGAAAAGCCATGAATTGATAATTATCAATTATAATTGATAATTATCAAAGCTAAGTGTTGGGTACATGGTGGTTCATTCTGCTATTCTCTCTAATTTGGGGGTCCATTTGAAAATTCATGTCCATAATAAAAATTTAGAAAGTCTCTTCAAGCAATATGGCCAACCTATGGCCATGTGCCCTTGGATGGCTCTCCAGGTTCTAATTACAGCCCTTGAATCAAGCATAAGTGAGTAAGATATCACGATAAATTACTGTAATGGGGTGTTTTAAAAGTAATAAGAAGTCCTTGGAGAGATTTCAAATGATATTCCACGTGAGCATGTGACACCATTCACTTTTATTTAGTGCAATAAACGAATCATAAAGGAATATCTTAGAAGAAAAATTATTGTGGCCCATTGTCACTGATGCTGGGAGATCCTTTGTCAAAGGGACCACTCTTGCATTGCAGTCTTAAAAAAAACTTTGTAATCAGGGAAATTCTACTTTCTGTATAACCTGAAGCATAAAAGCTATTGAAAACGACTATGGTGTACCAAACCATGGTTCGTGAGACAGCATCAGCCCTGATTATTATTATTTTTTCGTTTAAACTTCTTTAGAAAGCCAGGGATGTCTGAGGCCCTCAGAGAATTGCATACAGTAAGCCAGTACCCAGAGTGGCTCTAGAAAATCAGGTGCCTAAAATTTTAATGGTAGAATTAATCTTAGGTCCTGGAGGAAAAAATTTTGGATATAAAAAATGCTTACAGTAGTTAGATATTTGAGCTATTAGATAACTCCTCACAGTAGGCCCAGGACTAGGTGTTAAAAATGCAAAGTCAAATCACTTAACTAGTCTCAGTGATGATTATGTAAAGAGAAGAGGGAAAATGCCATTTTACGAGTCAGCAACCACTAGCAAGCAGATGGCAGATTTTTTGTGTCCCCACACCCTGACAATGAAACTAGAAAGCTATCACTCTTAATGGGCATAAGCTAAATCTTGATTATAGAAGACCACATTTCATAAAATAATGAAGATTTTCTCCCTTCAAAGGATTCCTCATTCTATGAATAAGGAAGCAAAGGATGAATGAGATTTATAAACTCAAGGTTAGATTGAAATTATAGTTCTTCTGATTTGATTACATGTTTTCCCCCAATTTGAAGAGCTAGTTTGCGATTATGACACTGGTTATACAACAGATCCTTAATACTCAAGGTTTAACTTTTTTTTTTTTTTTCTGAGACAGAGTCTTGCTCTGTCATCCAGGCTGGAGTGCAGTGGTGCGAGCTCAGTTCACTGCAACCTCCACCTCCTGGGTTCAAGCAATTATCCTGCCTCAGCCTCTTGAGTAGCTGGTACTACAGGCACCTGCCACCATGCCTGGCTAATTTTTGTATTTTTAGTAGAGACAAGGTTTCACCGTGTGAGCCAGGATGGTCTTGATCTCCTGACCTCGTGATCCACCCGCCTCAACCTCCCAAAGTGCTGAAATTACAGATGAGAGCCACCATGCCCAGCCAAGGTTTCAAATTTATAGTTCCAATCTGTTTTCTTTCTTGCCTTCTCTCTCTCTCTCTGACACACTCTCACTTTCTCTCTCTCTCTCCTCTCTCTCTCCCTTTCTTTTTGTCTGTTTCTTTCTTTCTCTCCCCCTCTCTCTCCCTCTCCCTCTTTCTCTCTTTCTCTTTCTTTCTTTCTTTCTTCTCTCTCTCTTCTTTCTTTTCTCTTTGAGACACAATCTCACTCTGTTACCCAGGCTGGAGTACAGTGGTAGCATCTCGGCTCACTGCAACCTCTGCCTCCTGGGTTCCAGCGATTCTCCTACGTTAGCTTCCCAAGTAGCTGGGATTACAAGTGCACATCACCACACCCACCTAATTTTATTTTGGTACTTTTAGGAGAGACGGGGTTTCACCATGTTGGCCAGACTAGTTTGGAACTCTTGAACTCAAATGATGCCCCTGCCTAGCCTCCCAAAGTGCTGGGATTACAGGTGTGAGCCACCACCCCCAGCCTCACCTGGGCTTTTTATAGTTCTTTCTGTGCCCCAACCCACCTGTGCTTGTTAACACCTATGTACCCTTTGGCTCATAGCTGAATTTCCACTTCTTTGGAAAAGCATTCCCTGACTCAGAGTCCTGGTCAGGTACCAGAGTTAGAAGCTTTCATAGCTCTTTAGCCCTTAGCTTTGTAAAACTGATTGCAGTTTGTAACTGTGTAACTGTACCTATCTATGCTTATTTGATTATGGGCTACTTGTTTCAGAGGGCAGTAACTTCTGTGGGAGATGGGGCTATATCTGTTTGTGTTCTCTGTGGTGTTTTTTTTTTTTTGTGGCAAATAGTAGGCATTTGGCCTTTGAAAAATATGTAGTTAGAAAACAGTTCAAAGATTTAGAAAAATGTCCCAAAGAGTATAATAAATGCCTCAGTACTTAATGATCATTTTTAACAAATCCCAAGATTTTGCTAGAATTGCTTCAAAGTTTTTTTAAGAACAAAACATTGGTTTTTAATTAAAAGCATTGTGAATTCCTCTCAATCTCACAGCCCTCCTTTCCTGTCTGCAGAAAACACTTCTCATGAAGGTTTTCTTACACAACAGTGTATATCACTCTTCTAAACAAACAAGCCATAATTTGCACAGCAAGGTCCGTCTGAATACATATCCAAGAAAGATATTACTCAACTTTGACAGCATACATGGGTAGCTAAAACTCATCTATGAGTTACTAAAACAGAAAACTTTATAAAATAGATACTGGAAGTGAGCAAAAGACCCTTATTCATGAGAGCATGCTCCTTAGAGAACTGATGCCGCCAGGCACAGTGGCTCATGCCTGTAATCCCAACACTTTGGGAGGCTGAGGCAGTGGATCACCTGAGGTCAAGGGTTCAAGACCAGCCTGACCAATATGGTGAAACCCTGTCTCTACTAAAAATGCAAAAATTAGCTGGGTGTGGTGGTGTGTGTCTGTAGTCCCAGCTACTTGGGAGGCTGAGGCAGGAGAATCACTTGAACCTCGGAGGCGGAGGTTGCAGTAAGCCAGGATTGTGCCACTACACTCCAGCCTGGACGATAGAGTGAGACTCTGTATCAAAAAAAAAAAAAAAAAAAAAAAAAGAACTGATGCTCTTTTTGTTCAGACTTTTCCAATATCTAATATGAGCCACTCATTTTCTACTGTCTCTTTAAATTCTTCTGTGGTTTACTTAAAGTTATCTAAGTTGATATTAGCTTGAATGTTAGACATTTCAAGCTCCATTAATGTGACAAAGGGAATGTTGACTACTGGTGCAGAGTGTGAAGAGCTGGAGTGAAATCTTTTTTTGGGAGGAGGGGAGGGAGTTTCACTCTTGTTGCCCAGGCTGGAGTGCAATGGTGCAATCTCGGCTCACTGCAACCTCTGCCTCCCGGGTTCAAGCAATTCTCGTGCTTCAGCCTCCTGAGTAGCTGGAATTACAGGCGCCTACCACCACACCCAGCTAATTTTCATGTTTTTAGTAGAGATAGGGTTTCAGCATGTTGGCCAGGCTGATCTTAAACTCCTGACATCAGGTAACCCACCCACCTTGGCCTCCCAAAGTGCTGGTATTACAGGCATAAGGCACCGTGCCCAGCCGGGGGTGAAATCTTTATTAAATCAATGATCTAGAGCAGTGAGATCCTCTGGGCAGCATCATGAACAACATTGGGAAACTTTTTAGAAATGCAAATCTTCAAGGCCTGCTGGAGACTTACTACATCAGAATCTCCGGGTGGGGCCAAGCAATCTGTCTTTATACAAACCCTCCAGATGATTTTGGGGGCACATTAAAGATTGAGAACAACTCATCTAGGGCAAATACCTTAAGCTCTTTAAGTCTCAGTTTACTTATCTGTAAAATAGGAATGATAGTAATATTTTTTATGACACATGATCTTTGCAAGGATTAAATATTAATTAACATTTATTGACTACTTAGTGTTAGGCACTGTTCTTAGCACTTCCCATCTCTTAGTTCTCTTGAGCCTTAACTTCTTAAATTAACTTTATCACAAAAGGAGATTAGAAAAGTACCTGGCATATAGCAAGCACTCTAACTTTTAGTTTTATATTATTATTGTTACCTTTTTGAGCTAAAAATTAAATGAGATGATATACTTAGCACAACATCTAATACATAGCATGTACTTAACAAGTATTAACTATTTGCACGTAAAAGTATTTGTTTAATGAGTACAAAATATTCACATGGGTCCTTATGGGAAGTATGGCCTAGTCCAAACAACAACAACAACAGAAAAACTGATAGAGAAACTCACAATGGGACAAAAAGCCACTATAGAGAAAAGTTTTATAGATCACATGTCAATGTTTCTTTCTTTTTCTGATTTGTCATAAGCTGGGAAGCCAAAGAGAGCTCTTTGAACTAATTACGAGGGCCAAGAAGGTAATTACTCTCCAATGAAGCTGCTAATAGCTGCCCTCTATTGGAGAGATCAAAAGGCAGAGAATCACTGCCAATGGGGAATTTTGAAGATAGGCTGCTCTCAGTGATGAGCAACTGGAAGCTTCTGACCCTATAAAATAGAGAGAGGGAATTAGCTGTGTCTGCTGGTGTCCAAGTGAAAAAGGTGCAGGCAGAGGCACAACAGGTAAAGGTTTGTCAGAGAAGGGCTGATGTATATTTGGGCAATTGTATTTGTTTTAAAATTTTGTTCTGAATTGTGCCTTCTAAAATAAAAAGCCTCTAGTAATTACTCTGCAGTTTTGTATAAAGAATGTCTATCTTTTGGGAAAGGATTTTTGCATAGAAAATCATGCTGTACCCTGTCTGTTATGAAAGGGAAACCAAGCAGTTGAAGTCTTTCCTCTTTTTACTCTCTTCCCCAGCTAAACTGATCACTCTCTCTTGTGACCCCAAAACACCATTGGCTTCTCCTGTCATGGCATGTAGTACACTCTGAAGTGATTATTGTTTTTCTTGGTCTAGACCAGCACTGTCCAATAGAAACATAATGCAAGCCACATATATGATTGGAAGTTCCCTGGTAGACACTTTACAAAAGTAAACAGAACAGATGAAATTAATTTTAATAATTTATTTAAATCAACATATCCTAAATGTCACACTTTAGTGTGTAGTCATTACACAAATATTAAAGAGATATTATACAGTCCATTTTGGTACTAATTCTTTGAAATCCTCTGTGCATTTGACACTTACAGCACAGCACAATTCAGATTAATCACATTTCAAATGCTCAGTAGCTACATGTAGTTAATGGCTTCTGTATTTGATAGTGCTGGACTACAGCACGAACATCTCAAAGGCAACTGTAATTTATCTTTGTCACTACAGATTTGTCCCTAGGCATTGTGCAATGCCTAGGACGTAAATGCTATTCCATAAGCAAATGTGATAGACAGAATTCTAAGATGGCCTCCAACGATCCTTACCTTTGTGTCATCCCCTCCTCTTTGAGTGTGGGTGGGAGACAGGAATCTGATGAGGTATCTTCCTCTTAGTTATGATGTTATATGGCAAAAGGAGGTTGTCCTTGGCGGGCTGCCCCAATCAGGTGAGTCCTGTAAGAGCAGAGCATTTTCTGTGACTGGTAGCAGAGGAATAAATCAGAGAGAAACGTAATTGCTGGCCTGGAAGAAAGCATGCAGCCATGTAGTGAACTACTGATGGAGAAGAGCAGCTTCTAGGAGCTGAGACAGGTCCCCAGCCAACAGCTAGTAAGAAAACAGAGACCTTAGTCCTACAACCACAAAGAACTGAATTCTAACAACTATGAGCTTCTAGGAGGGGCTTCAATCCCAGGGAACCACAGCACAACTTAAACTTTGATTTCAGCCATGCAGTGCCCAGATTTCATACCTATAGAACTATGAGCTAATACATAGAGTGTTATTTAAAGCCATTAAATTTGTTACACAGCAATAGAAAACTAATACAGAAAATAAATGTTACAATTGAGCAACTGTCATCTAGATGGTGGCAGTGTCTCCAAACCTTAAGCACAGTCCCTAAGAGGAAATAGTAACCACTGAACATCAGACCTGAGAGTCATACTAGTATCCTGCTGGCGACATACTTATCTTAACCATGCCAGGGTAACACCAGTCTGTGATGTTTGAGTCATTCTCTCTTTCCCCATGCCATTTGCATCAGACAGGCTAAGTGAGGTGAGAAAAAAATGGCAAAGTATTTGGAAGTAAGTTTGGGATACTCATCTTGTAAAGGAATGATTACTGATTAAACAGAGGCAAATGTGACAAATAATAACAATAACAATGATAATGGTAGCTCACGTTGGTTGTGTTTGTACTCTGTGCCTATATATAGACATATAACTCCTTGCCTCACTATATCCTCACCACAGCCATGGAAAGTAGATACTAATATTGTATTCATTTTATGGATGTGGAACCTGAGGCTTAAGAGGTAGAAGATTTAGTTGCATAACCAGACAGTAAAGATGATTGGGAAAAAAGAGGAGATCTTTTTGGGTGAAGCACTTTTCAGAGCAGATCATCTTGACTCAGATGCAGCTCTTTGTCTTGGAGGACAGATAACTCCATTTCTTCTGTGTTAACAGGTTCTCTTTATACCCTTTCCTTTACCAAGATGGTCCTCAACCCCTGCATTTCAGTCTTCACACTTCCTTTGTTGGGAAGTCACTGAATCCTAACCCCCAATACTGTTTCTGGTCTTCACTCTGAAAGGCATACCTTGAATTTTGTGGTTCTTCTGATCGTCAGTCCTTCATACCACTTAGATGTCTCATTATCCTCTCCTGTTCAGTTTGTTCAAAATGAAGTTCATCATTATGCCTTGAAAACCAGTTCTCCTCCCCAGTACTCTAATCCTGTGAATGATTCCATAACCTATCTGATCCATAAGGCTCCGTACCCCAAAGACCATTCCACTGTTTCTCATCTCCTTTTCCTTTAGCCAATCAGCTGTTAAAGTATCTTTCCAGAATGCTTACTCAACTATTTCTTCTACATTCTCCAACCTCCTGAGCTCTTTAAGCCACTGATCTTCTCCTTTCTTCCTTCTCCAGTTTGATTCTGTGATGCATCGATTCAGTCACTCTTGCCAGAGCCCAGAGCCCCTTGTTGCTCTATTTTTCATCATTTCTATTTGACACAACTTGAACTCAACCATCTTTCTCTTCTACTAGGAGGCTGAGCAGTACTGGAGAAATTGCGTAGAAGGAAGACAGAGTTAAAATAGGACTCTTTGTTCTAGTTTTCACTGAGGCCCCAAAACCAAAGATACCAAATACTGTCAAATTCCAAGGCAAAGTATTAGCCCATCTATCAATGACTTCTAAAGAAACTGCATGAAAACAGGTTTTGTGATCTGTACTTTACCTTTAGCTGTGAATTCTTCCTATTTGACACTCCTTACCACCCCACCCCCAGACCCTCCACCATGTGTGAACTTCAAAGAGATCTTGATAGGTATCTTTTGAAACATGGAGACACAGGCAGGCATTGACACATACCCGAAGAGAAAGTCTTTGAGTGAGAGGCTGGCTGAAGTGAACTGTGTCAGCACAGCAGAGGGCTGCATTTAGGAAGTAAGCACATTTTGGCCTATGCCAGGCCAAAGCTGTGTTTTTCCTGGGACCAAATAAAATCCACGGTAGGAATGTGAGTCTGAGTTGTTTTAAAAGGAATTCTAACCCAGAGGGCTTCCTGTAACTGATGGTGCGTCCTTGACAAAAAGAGGTTGAAGGTTTTACTGGACAGAGAAGTAGAGGGAGATAGTGAACAGCTGATTAAAGGAGAGGCACTACCTGAGTGAAAGAATGCCAGTTGGACAGGTCCAGAAGGTGAGTGTCTGAGGAGGCCACAGATACTGAAATGAGAGCATAAAAATCAGCTTGAAACATCAGCCAGAGCCAGAGGGCAGCTACACCAGCTTATATGTAGGTAGGTCAAATGAGACCTTTCTTCTTCTTCCCTTCCTGCCATCTCTGCTTCCCGTCCTGGAGGACCGACCCATTGGTAGCAAAGTGCTGGGGAAACAAAGTCAGAGTCATGGAGAAGTAGCATTAAAGGGAACATAGAATTGAGTATCTCATTCCCCACTCTAGGCTTCTTAGTCTAAAGCATCACCAAGCCTGCAATGAAGTTGGGAGTTTCTGGGCAGATTAATTTATAACGTGAGGTTGTGGTTTGGAACTGAAGTGACCAAAGGACATTTCATTATCTGAGATGATCAGAGAGCCCAAAGACCTTTCTACTATTTCATTTGAAGTTAGGGAGGGGGAAAGAACTGTCCCAAAAGAAGATTCAAATGGCCAGTTGGAGGTGAAGAATAAAGTTATTTTCTCTTTGCATCCTAGGAGTCCAGCTTGCTCGCAGGGATCATTCTGTTAGTATCATTAAATACATAAATCATCTCAATCATCCACAGCTAGGTCTCAATCTTCAAGCCATGGGAATCCTATAACATTTGTTCAGTGGACATGCTCTCCTATTCTCTGCAAAGCTGCCTTAAGCATCTCTACCTTCCTTAATTTCCAAACTTCACACTGCCTCCTTACGCTCAGATGATCTTGCCTTAGTCTTCACAGAGAAAGTCAAATCCATCAGTTGTGAGCAAACTCTCCATTTATTCTATGTTGACAAATGGAGCTTGGAACTATACTTAGAATATTGATTGTTAATTAACACATGTGTTACAGGTATGTAATGGATGACTCCACTCTTTGAAAACTGTATAGGCCCAGTGTGGTAGTGGCTCACGCCTGTAATCCTAGCATGCCAGGAGGGTAAGGCAGGAAGATCACATGAGCCCAGGAGTTTGAGACCAGCCTGGGCAACATAGTGAAACACTGTCCCTAAAAAAAAAAAATTAACCAGGTGTGGTGGCATGTGCCTACAGCCCCAGATACTTGGGAGGCTGAGGTAAGAGGGTCACTTAAGCTCTGGAGGTCAAGGCTGCAGTGAGCTGTGATTGTGTCACTGCACTCTAGTTTGGGTGACAGAGCGAGATCCTGTCTTGAAAAAAAAAAGAAAATAGTATATTCTCCTTAGCAGGTGCACTGTTGCCTCTATAATACTATCTGCATTATTGGTTTGCTTATTTGTATTAAAACCTATGAGTGGATCTAAAGTCAAGTTTTAATTTATATGTGTGAAATTTTGTAAAATACATCCCAAAGATTACCACTTATGTAGTATTTCACAATATTTGAAATAGGATATTTTACGTCCTTGCTATTATCTTCAGAGAGCTTTTCTAGTCTCAATTCTCTTATTCCATCTAATTACAACTTCATTTTAAAAGCAGTTGGGAGTATATATACCCTCAGCATTTAAAAATGTTACATTTAATGTATCAAATGAGTTTTTAATTCCAGTATAACTAACAAAAATAATTGAAAAACAGAATTGCTAATGGAAGCATGCTTCTCTATATAATTCACATTATCATAAAAGAACTCTAAGTTCATTATAGAAAATTTGAGTATCACGGGAAAGTATAAAGTAAAAATCAGTCATAACCACACTATTACTTCCATACTCATTCTTGAGATATTTCAGTGTTTTTTACTTTTCAAAGCTGATAAAATAGTGTACATACTTTGAAAAATCCTGCTGTTTTACCTGCTAAACATTATATAGAGGCCATCTTTTGTTCCTGTGTCATGTAATAATTGCTAACAATCCAGTCTTGATGACTGAAGTGTATTGTATCATTTTAGAATATGTTATAATTTATTATACTATAATGCATATTGTATACAATATTGTAGTATATAATCTTGCCCTAATATAATTTATGTAGCAATTCTCAGCATTCTTATTTTTAGAAATAGAAAAATCTGATACACATTTGGCTTCTGGCATGTATTCAGATTTGGTATTTTCATCCCGCCATCAATAACCTTAATTTTTTGCCAAATTATACTCATTTTATAGTCTGTAAACAATTGCAGTCCCATTTTATTTTAATTAATTAATGTAATTTTTTGAGATGGAGTCTCACTCTGTTGCCCAGGCTAGAGTGCAGTGGCGCAATCTTGGCTCACTGCAACCTCTGCCTCCCAGGTTCAAGTGATTCTCCTGCCTCAGCCTCCTGAGTAGCTGGGATTACAGGTGTCCGCCACCATGCCCAGCTAAATTTTGTATTTTTATTAGAGATAGAGTTTCACCATGTTGGCCAGGCTGGTCTTGAACCCCTGACCTCAACTGATCTGCCTGCTTCGGCCTCCCAAATTGCTGAGATTACAAGTGTGAGCAACCACACTGGGCCTGCAGTTCTGTTTTAAATTCAGCAAAACCAAAAAGGTCACCAAACTCTTTAAATGTCTGAAATTGCAGTCTCCACTCCATGGTCTCTGTTTTCCCTATTTCATTGACTTCCTACTTCCTTGTTATCCAGCTCTCCCCCTTCTTGAATTCTCATTTTTATTCCTCCCTCTGTCTCTTTTCAATAGGAAATTTGCCTTTATTGGCTTTTTCTTTACTGCTAGATGTTCATAAAAAAATCAGATATTACACATAAGGCTCATGGGCCTTACATTTGCCTGCATATCAGGGGTGGAACCATTTGGCTGGAGATGCAAATATACTAAATTCATCACTCACGTATCAGAATATTGGGTTTTAAACTTACCCAATTAACCTTGGAGTTGTCGTGTGGTCTGAAATGCTCTAAATCTGTATGACTAACACTTTCTCTTACTGAAGATAGACATTCAAGGGAAGCCAAACCAAAGCAGCAGTTTGCTTAATACGAACGAAATCAGAGCAAGAAATTTTGGATTAGACATTTAGAATGTTCAGTGGCAATAGGCAACCCTATGCGTGCATCATAGTGATTAAGGTTAGATGTGGTGTTAGGATTGGGCCGAGGCAAAGAAATTGTGATCCTGAGAAATCCATCAAGGCAATGAGTGCTACCTTGAAGCTCCCCTCATGAGATAGCTGGTTAGCCTTCTTAAATCTGTCTTACTGTGCATGCTGCCCCTTCCTATCAGAAACTTCTGCATTGATTGCTTGCATCTTTCTTCACCGTCTCTTCTTCCTCCTGGTTATCCATGACTTGCTTTCTTGGTCCTCTTCCCTTGATGGTTCTTTCATTATTTTCTTTCTATGCTAGCTCTTAATTCTTGCATCTCTGAAGCAGCATGTTTATATAAATTCTGCCCTGGGCCTTAAGGTAGTTACTAATTATGACTCTGATTGTAGCACACCTCTTTCCAGACTCATGGTTGGATGACACTTCTTGCCTCCTTGGTGGTTGAGTGGGGCTATGTGATGACTCCTGGCCTTTGATATAGGAGCAGGATAATGTCTGTCGCATCTGGGCTAGGACATTCAATTGCCAGGATGAGATCCTTCTTTTTTCTGCTGTAGAAACTAGCAGTGTACCAGGTGGGTGGTCTGCTCATCAGCTCAAATCCCAGGGTGAGATGATGCTGAGCAGAACTCATAGCTCTTGACATAAAGAATGGATGAGAAATAAACCTGTGATGTATAAGTCACTGAAATTTTGGAGTTGTTTGTTACTGTAGCATAATCTAGCTGTATCCTGACTGAAACAGCCTTCTTCTTCTTCTTTTTAAACTCTTCACCTTATCCCTCGATGGTTTTATCAAAGATTATTCCTCCCTCTGTCTTTAATTTTATCCTCTAATCAAATCTACCAGACTAAGCTTGATTAATGCCCTGAGCTCAAATCCCAATTTTCTTTTCTTTTCTTTTTTTTTTGTTTTTGAGGCAGAGTCTTACTCTGTTGCCCAGGCTGGAGTGGAGTACAGTAGTGTTATCTTGGCTCACTGCAAACTCTCCCTCCCAGGTTCAAATGATTCTCCAGCCTCAACCTCCCAAGTAGCTGGGATTATAGGCGCCTGCCACCACACCAGGCTAATTTTTTTGCATTTTTAGTAGAGACAGGGTTTCACCATGTTGGCCAGGCTGGTCTTGAGATCCTGGCCTCAAGTGATCTGCCTGTCTCAACCTCCTGATGTGCTGGGATTACAGTGTGAGCCACCTCGCCTGGCAGATCTGTTTTCTAGTTAATTTGTGACATCTTCAGGGCTCATAAGAATCTCAATCTGAATATTCAGCAAGATATCTCAAATCGATCGTGCCCCAGAACAAACTTATCATCTCCTTTCCCTCAATTGCTGCTGCTTCTCTATTGCCATTCAGTTAATAACACCACTTTTTCTAATTAACTGAGCATTTTAACCTTGAAAATGTACAAATTTCCTCCTCATGGGTAAAGTGGGGCCAGTCTTACCAATGGCAAGATTAAAAAAGCAGAAAGACGAAGCCAAAACATGAAGTCCAGGAACCAGAGCTGTATCCATTTGAGTCCTTAGGAATTATATTTCTTAAATTCTGCCTGGTATAGAAGAATTAGCTTCTCATTTTCCTTTTCAGATCATGTGAATTGACTTTTCCATTGGTTTGCTGAAAACAAATGTAATCGTCTTCTCTGTTTTCTCACCTAAAAAGATGAAATTATTCTTTTTTAAAATTTAATCTCCTCCTATTCTTCCTCCTCCACCACTATAAAAAGAATACTTCTAATGACAGGATTACAGTGTGTGTCAATCATCCTGTCTTCTGTAGGCTCCATAAACTATGGTGGACTTTCTATGTATCACCTTCTTGTCTCCATTACATAGTTATGGAGGAGCTGGCATCTAGCCCCTAAATGCAGCCAAGAAAGGGAAATGAAGACCGATGTTCTAATGTGAGGTAATATCCAGTCTATGGTCTCTGAACCCAGCAACTCCACCCCAGGTTCATTATCTGTGTCTGCAGTTTCACAGCAATTGCAGATCTGGAAGGCTGCCACTCTGAATGTCACCAAGCTGTTTATTTAATCATCAAACTAAGCTCATGATCTAATTGTTCCTTCTATCACCAGCAAAAAAAAAAAGGAGAATGTGATGAAGATCAGCCTTTGGCTACGTTGCAGGAATCAGGAATATATCTGGGATTGGCTGCTATGGTTGCCGATTAGATTATAATCAAAAGAGGAAAACAGTGAATTAAGAGTAAAGTACTATCCAAAGAATAGAGGGTGTAGGGCCACAATCCATGCTGGTCTTTTCCTTTGTTAAGGCTGCTTCTTGGTATGAGAACCAAAGCTATTTCTTTGGTCACAGGGGCTGGATGGGTATGCTATGCTTTAAGAGGCAAACACCAGTATTTTATAGGAGTCTATGTATGAAGTCAAAGCCATAGAACCAAGTATTTGGAGGTATGTGAGGGTGGGACTGAATCTGAGTAAACTGAGATCAAGCTGCTGTTGTTGCTGTTGAGAAAATGATGCTATTCTTATTTCTTGTTATTTATGACTAGTTTTCTCTCTCCTGTCTACAGTTTTAAGCTTTAATGACAATGCAGTATTTCTGAGAATTGACATAAGGAATGAGGTGGAGCTGGGTCAGACTTTTTGTTTATGATGTGATTTTTTGCTTAGTTTCCTCGTTTAATTGTGGTACCTCAGCTGTGTCTGGTGTTCTCATGTCTGGAATACCTGTTCATCCACATCTCCAGGGAGGACATCTTTGGTGTTCTGCTGGGGTAGGGAGAGTTGGCTACCTGGCCACAAAGGGTTGATTAGGAGACCTATGAGTTTGCTTACTCCTTACAAAGATTTTTAATCAATTGTCTTGTTTTCAATTTGCCTTCGGGGGCAGCTGGCATCTTTAATTCCTGACACTTTCAGGGGAATCTGAGGTATAAATTGGTTTGCTTCTTCTGGTTGATTCCTTTTCTTGTAGCCTCATCCCTCTCCCCTCTTGGGTTGCCACGTCCAAAATTTTGTGGCTATTTGTCATTTTCTTTTCTATTTCTTTTGTTTTGGGGAATCCATGTTTTATTTTTCCTGCCATTTTAGAGGGGCTTGTAAAAGGGAAAACAAAATTCTGTATTCACTCTTTCATATTTCCTGGAAGTCTATTTAGTTGTTTTTTGTTTGTTTGTTTTTTTGTTTTAGATGGAGTCTCACTCTGTTGCCAGGCTGGAGTGCAGTGGTGTAATCTCGGCTCACTGCCTCCCGGGTTCAAGCAATTCTCCTTCCTTAGCCTCCCAAGTAGCTGGGACTACAGGTGCTATGCCACTACACCCAGCTAATTTTTGTATTTTTAGTAGTAACGAGGTTTCACCATGTTGGCCGCAATGGTCTTGATCACTTGACCTCGTGATCCATCCACCTCAGCCTCCCAAATGCGTGAGCCACTGCACCCAGACTTATTTAGTCATTTTTTTCTATCAATTTCTATTATGTTTTTCAGAACACTCCTGAATGTGTATTGAACCTAGTAGGTACACAATACAAATCAAAGCAATTATAATATCATACAGTGGCTTCCCTCACCCAAGGGGAAAAAGGCAGACATTAAAATTACCCTGCATAAAGATTTCTGAAAATAGTAGACAGTGCAGTATTTTTCCAAATTTCTTGTCCTTCAATATCTACTGAGCACCATGCTCAGATGTAGATGCTGGGATGTGGATAAAATAATCAGAAATCTTAGAGCCTCTCCTGTGAATTTCTCTTATGTTATTTCATATGATACATGGTTGTTCAATCAGTAATGTAAGTCGACCTTTTGCTATAGGCTGGAGTGATAGAGAGAAGTGACTACCTTTTTGTAGTGAGAAAACAGCTGGGCCATCATTTCATTTGCCAGGAGAGAGAGGAAGAATTGTTGGGGGTTCCTGTTTGTCATTGGCAGGAACAGTGAGATCCTGGGGAGATGCAAATTATGTCAGAGGTGCAGGGCTCTTCTGTCACTTTCTGAGCATTGGCTTAGCTTTATCCACAAAGACTCTGATGGAGGGTCTGAAATCCCACTTTTGATCAGTTAAAGCATGGCCTTTTAAACAGAACATTTCATGATGCCAACAGATGGTTTCCAGAGAGGAACTGGGAATTAAGTTGAGCTCTGGTTGCAGATGATTCTTTTTCATGCCTACCTACCCAAACAAAGAGAGCAAGCCAGAAGCCAAATCTGCAAGTGAACATACACAATGGAATTGGTGCATGGGAATGTACGGGGCTCTGGCTGATTAAACTGCTGCCAGAGTGCCAAGGGGCAATTTCTCTAAGCCTCCCTATCTTGTATTTTGGCAGCTCTCTCTTCCCTGCCCCCCCCCCCATCCCCTTCCCCACGTCCTCAAATCCATTTGCACTGTTGTTTGGAGGAAGCCCAATTCACACAGATTGGCAACGCTGTAATTGGTGTTTTACTTACCTCTGCCTCTTTTCTCTCTGTGTTTGATCATTCTGATAATGACAGCTTATTTTCTCTCCTGTTACCATTGGAAAGCAAAAAGAAACTCTTAAAAGAGTTGTGGAGTTATAGTTGAGTTTTCTGATGTACTGCTATGGAAAACAAAATTCATATTTTAAAATGTTTTTCCACTTTTTGTTTCCCTCTTCCTCCCCTGTCCCCCAAACAGTCAACACTCATGGGAAACATTAACATTGAGAATTGATTTTCCCCTCAGAAGGTGTTGTGACTACAGTGGCAACATCCTTGGGAGCTGACATGTCAAAATGTTTATGTTCTCATTTAAGACCTTTGTCATTGTCATCATAATTGGTTCCTCCATTTGCTAGACTCTGTTTATGCATGTGCATTTTATTTCAAGTGATATTTCTCAAGATAATATTCACAAGGGCTTGGGGCTCCTGGAGTGATAAGTGTTATATAAACTGAAATGATTACCCCCTGGCAAAAGGTAATCTCCATTGCACACACCACCTGGCTTAACAGCTCACGTTTGCATAGTGCTTTGCAGTTAAGAAACAGTTTTTTGTGTATATTATTTCCTGTAATCCCCCTGATAACACTGTAAGGAACGCATCAGGGATGATTTGGCTCCAGGAATCATCCCATCGTGCCCTGCCACCAGGTGTGTGTGCTTCTATACCTGATGCACTGCTAACTTCCCAGGTGTCACTGTGCAACTCTAAAGAAGCTGTGTCCCAGGTGGTTTCATCTCTGAGAAGAGCCAAATTTACAGAGGCACAAACAAGCAGAAAATAATTAGAGGAATTCTATCCTTTTCTCATGTCTCCTAAGAAGAAAAACTGGGCAGGTGATTACAGGATCTCTCTGGCAGTCTTGGGAAGAGGCAAAATCTGTGAATGCTGCAAAATTAATAAAATTGATTCCATCACAACTATGTAAACATTTCAGTTGAGGAGACATATAATCAGGGCAGTGTCTATAATATGAATTGAGTGTGTCATGTGACTCATAAATTAGCATATCATGACTTGTTATGAGCAGCAATAATGCAGTATTAAGCTAGCGGCAAAGAATAAAAAAGCCGTTTATTTCCTGGGACATAGGCAACCTTTGAACTGAGATTTTATAAGACAGCATTTCAAGGCAGTAAACAGTTCCTCTAGAAGGACCCCTTCTAGAAGAGAAAACCAAGAAATACTGTAGTAACTGTGGATGCAATTTGATTCCAAAAGTCTAGTTCTGGAAGGAATGCCTTAAGTCAAAACTTAATAAACTCAGCTGTAGATGGCCACATAATGCTGTGAGAAGAACATGGAGTTTAGGGAAGAGACCCAAGGCACAGACCTTGGATAAGCTAGAACTATCATGACTCCTAGATCCTTCGTATACCAGTTATGTAACTCTGGGCAAACCTTGATTTCTCTGAGCCTCAGTTTCCCCATGTGAATACTCATGGGTTAAATATGTCTCCTTTAAAAATAGTTGTGAGGATAAATTGGATAAAATGTGCAGTGTACCTAGCATGTAGAAGCAACTCCAAAAATGGCGGCCATTCTTAATATAGCTTGACGTTATTCTCCTTCTCCATAGACTCTAAACACCTTAAAGTTAGAGCTCAGTTCAGCTCCTTCTTCTGTTCCCATCAAACCCCAAGTTACAAAGGCTCTCAGAAAGGCTTTAATTTGGCTATGGTTTCAACCATCATAGCCTGGCTTCCAATTCACATCCTGATGGATAAATTGGCTCAAGTAGCTGAGTTTTAGAAAGGACTGTTTAAGTACCATTTTGGCTAATCACACAGCAGCTGACACTTGGTCCAGACTCTGGTTTGTATGAATAATTGTAAATAAAAATCAAGTTTTCTTTTCCTATGCAGTAAAAGAAAAAAGATTATAGCTTTGTCCATTATGTATTATAATCACTGAAATATCTCTCACCTATGAATTCTGAAATCGTATTTAAAGAATGTGGGGTCAATGAATGCATTTCTGAGAATTTTAAGTGACAATCACACTGGCCCTGCACTCTCTTTTATTTCCATTACACCCACTATGGGATCCCTGATGAGGTGTCATTTGAGCATCCTCCTTCTGCACGTAAGTTATCTCTCATTAATAGCCTCAGAAGAAGGAGCTACAAGAGCCTTGTGAGTGACCCACTATATTGCTTAAAAACATTTTGTTGGAAAACAGAAAACTGAACAAAGCATCCTAGGCAAAATAGGAAATTTATTGACCACACAAGCTGGAAATTCAGGACTACATCTGGCTTCATGAAGATGCCAGGTTATCAACCCCAATAGAAAAGAGATATTCTCTTCTAATTACTCTGGCAGAAAAGTCCTAAGGAAGATTCCAGTGGGCTCCACTTGTGCCACATGCCCATCTTAGAACCATTCACCATGGCCAGAGGGATGAGGCATATTGATTAGTTGGCCTGGGTCACATGATGGCTCTCGAGTTGAGAGGAGAATGGCATAATAATTCACAATTCCGTCAGGACCATGTGAACTGGAGGACAGTGCAGGGCAGACAAGCAACACAGACTGACTACACCCAGCCCTGTGTGGGACCTTTTCTGTTGGGAAATAGAATTCTTGTGACTAGACCGTTTCCTTGTGGCTCCAATTTGATCCCTTTCTTCTGTCTGCTACTCAGTATCTTTCCATGATTCTTCCTCAACAAAAGGCAACAATTAAACCCTTAATTGTTCTTGAGAAGATACATTATTTTATAGGCTGTAAAAATTTGGCATATCACTAAGTTTTCCCAGGCAGTATTTCTAAATCTTTGTCATCTTCATAGAACTGCTAGACAGTATTTTATTTCTTTCATGGCTTTCTCTAGTTCAGGATTTCAAATAAAGCTGATGTGAAGGATATAGTATAAGGTATTGGTAAAAGAATTTCTGAGTCATTTGATTTGTATTCAAATCTCACTTCGACCAACTTTGGTTAGAAAAATGCTAGTCAAAATGCCATATTTTTCATTTATTGGGAAAAATTTAAAATATTGTTGTAACACACACACACACACACATACACATACACATATTTTTCCTGCCTTGCATTAATTATTCTGTTCCATGGATTGGTTCACATATATTGTAAACCAAGCCCCATCTCTGAATATACATCTACTCTTGGACTGTTTAGTTATGTGAGCCAAATAAATTCCCTTTAAAATTTAAGCCCCTTTGGGTTAGTTACCTACTACTTGAAACTGAATTGCAATTCATATAGTTGATACTTTCCTTGGGGAAAATAGGCATTCCCGTATACCACTGCTGATAGAAGTATGAATTGTTACAGTATTTTTGGATTGTAATCTGTCAGACTCAAATATAAAAATACAGCAAACCCTCTTTTGGAAATTTTTGTCACAGAAATGAAACTATACATGAGGTATGTCTGACAGGATGTGTTCCATGCTACAACAAATAGAAAATCTAAATTGGCTTAAATAGTAAGAAATGTATCTCTTACCTGAAAGGAAGCCCAGAAAACAAAGTAGATGCTAAAGTTGAGTAATTCAGTGTGCCAAATGTCACTGAGGACCCTGGCTCTTGCTCTCTTTTCTTTATCCTCATAGTCATTTTTAATCTTTGAACTGGAGCAAGGTGTTTGAGGCAGTTTTATCAATCACATCTCAGAAATTCCATCATCAACTTCCCCTCACATTCATTGTCCAGAACTGGGTTCATTTATCGTTGTCATTTGTCCATTTATCACCAATCATTAAAAAGGGATAGAATTATCCTTTGCTTTGACTATTTATCTGGGAGTAGATGTTGAAGAGTCAGCTACAAAGTCTATACACAAAAATATACCATGCATGTGTGTGTGGGATATATTTTGTAAAAATAGAAAAAATTAGCTGGGTTTGGTGATGTGCTCCTGTAGTCCCAGCTACCTGGGAGGCTGGGGCAGGAGAATTGCTTGAACACAGGCAGCAGAGGTTGCAGTGAGCTGAGATCGCACCACTGTACTCTAGCCTGGGTGACAGAACCAGGTGACAGCCTGGGTGACACTCCAGCCTGGGTGACAGAATTTAAATGTGAATGTCCATCAGTAGTGAGAACATTGAACAAATTACATTCTTTCCATACTGAGAGATGTTTTGCAGCTATTAAAAATAGTGAGTTATCATGTATTAATTTGAAGAGATACTTGTGATGTTCTCGCAGGCGAATAAGCAAGTTCCAGACACCTGTCTATAGCGTGATCTCATTTTCCTTGGAAGACACAGGAAATTACATACTGGCTATCTTCATGTTTATATACCAAACTATTAACAGTGGGCCAGGTAATTTGAGAATTAAAACAAATGTTATGACTCACATGTTATAATACTTTTTATATAAATATTGTTACTAAAAGAGGTGTAGTAAGGAAATATGAAAATATCATCCCTTTAAAAGTGCAGTCTGTGAATGCTTGGCTCCTAGAATGCTAGAAAAATCTAATTAAGCAAAAGCATTTCCAGAATGATAAAATCTCCCAAGCATTACCAGAAGCACCACATTTTAAAGGATACTAGACTGAAAATTAAGCATTTGCAACATTTCTATATTCCCCAAATCTATTACAGCTTCTCAAACATAGAAGATATATAATACATTAATTTTTTAATGAAAGCTTTCAGGTCCTGGAAAACACTAGGATGGATATGTATTTAAAAAGAAATTGCAAAGTCAAAGACAGAACCCACCTACCTCAAAGTTTAGAGAACATTTTAAGGATTTTTTTCCACATTTTTTTGAGATTTGAAAAATATTTCAGCTGAAAAAATTTCAATGATGTATTTTTTGAATGATAGCTTTAATATGCTAATTCATAAGCTATTACTTTTTCATCTCTGTTACACCAAAAATGGTAAAAATATGCAATAGATTATTTTACTTGCACCATGCATGCAGTTGGATATTTATGATTCTTGTGTAAGCAGAAGCTGATCAATTCTCAGACATTTGCTATATAAGGATATAGTTCATCTTAGAGACACACCAGTCAACATGAGGTGGTAGAGGAAAGAACATTCTTGTTCCTTGTTAGTTTTTAAAAACACTTTTTTGTTTTTAAATTTGAGACCAAGTCTCGCTCTGTCCCCCAGGCTGGAGTGCAGTGGCGCTATCTTGGCTCACTGCAATCTCTGCCTCCTGGGTTCAAATGATTCTCCTGCCTCAGCTTCCCGAGTAGCTGGAGTTAAACAGGCATGTGCCACCACGCCCAGCTAATTTTTGTATTTTTAGTAGAGAGGGGGTTTCACCATGTTGGCCAGGGTAGTTTCGGACTCCTGATCTCAGGTGATCCTCCTGCCTTGGCCTCCCAAAGTCCTCGGATTACAAGTGTGAGCCACTTCGCCTGGCAAAAACACATATTAAAAGCACCTTTTTCATCTCATGCAATCCCCACTTTAGCCAGTCATATGGAACAATAAAAAAGACCATGCAATCTGAAACTGTGCAGTGATTTTCATAATCAATGGGAAAAATTATGATTGTCCTGTGACCTTTAAAAATTTTGTTATAACATTATTCTGTTACTCTCCATTCTAAATATATAGAGTAATGAAAAAATAGTAAATCTCACATTTGTTTAGTATTTCTGTAATTTAGAATATTGGAAGTACTGGGAATTAAAATGTTTTTTCTTTTCTGTGTAAAAATTTTATCAAAAATAGTTTGAATAGTGCTTACCTTCTTCTTATTCTGTAACTTATGATAGGGTGAGCATCTTTTTCTATGCCTTGGTGAACTCTCATATCCTTTCTAAGTTTTGATTAGTTGCCAATATTGTGTCCTTTGTGCCTTCCATGTCATGAAATATCTCTGAGAGTTCCTTTAATGAGAGGGGTTTTTCCCCCCCTGTTGCTGATGTCACTTCCTCTGGAGCATCCTCATCATTTCATCACAGTCACTTTCTAACTGGTGTCAGTAAGTTCACGTTCTTTAAGCTTCTCCAGCTGTTGATACAGGCAGTGTCCACATTCCACAGTCAGTTATTTCTATTATCACTCCATTTACGTTTGGTTCAAATTTCACTCCCAGTATTACCACTTCTCCTTTCTTTGCTGTGTTTCATCTGGGACACTTGCCTCTTATGATTATCTGTTTTTGTAAACTGTCATGTGGGTTTATCCCTGAGAGACAAGGAGACAGCACATAATAGATGTGCAGTGACCGAGCCTGGATGAACTGAAAGAAGGGACGTGGTTGGCTACTGATGATGTTGTACCTCTGTTATTTTTGTAGTGATTTGTGTACTCAAGAGTGAGCAGGGAAGTTTCACAGTTAATATACTGTGGAAACTGGAATTTGAACTGTATTGCTGGGAGACTGGTGTTATTTAAGCCATGGTAACTGAAATTTGTGCACATCGGAACTGTGCAAAGCAAGGACTGCCTGAACATATTCATTATAGAAAATTTAGAAAAGACAGATAGGCAAAAAAGGGACAGCATATCAACTTTTGATCCAGGGACTGAAAGCTTTACGCCTGACTAGGAAGAGAATGCTTACAGCAGTGTGACCATGTGTTCTGGACAAATTTAGAGACACAGTGTTAATTTTCTACTTCTTCAAGTGTTCAGGGTCAAAAAAGGAAAATCAAATTTAAAGGTTTAGACATCAGAAGGGGATCAGAAGGAGCAGCTACAGGGTAGGCCCCCTGCTCCCTTGTAGTTAAGATCAAACCAAAAGAAGAAAACCTTGAGGCAAAAGTTTCATGAACTGTAAATCCCTCTGAATATAAGGATTATCGTTTGTACCTAACAGAGGCTCTTCCTGTGGATTTTTAAACTTCCTCTTCTCTGTGTTGTTCAGGGAACCAGCACTGCAGCCCTGCTGAGCCTCAATCCAGACACAATTCCTAAGCTTCCTTTACAGGGTCTGGCACTACTCCTTCCCCAGTCTTTGTTTTTGGAATCAAGTAGCTTCTGTCATGGGCTTCATTGCTCACCTAATTGCCTATACTAGGGCCTCAACTCAGTTGCCAGGGGATTTCTTCCAAGTAGTTAGGGAAGGAAAGGGGCTTCTCATCAAGGGGGCCATAGATTCCCTTTTAGCTGATAAAAAAACTAGGTTTTACCTTTAAAATTTTATGAATGCAGAGGGTAGCTTCTTCACAACATCTTTCAAGACCCTGCCTCATTGAACACTTCTTATGGCATTCTGTATTTTCTGTGGGTCACATGAAATTGATGAGGCTTCTTTTTTGATTTGATAAACCCACTTAGAATGAATATACCTATTCCAGGAGTTCTAATGTTCCACTAGAGAAGTTTCAATCACTTTCTTTTTTCTTTTTTTTTTGACACAAAGTCTTACTCTGTCGCCCAGGCTGGAGTGCAATGATGCAATCTCGGCTCACTGCAACCTCTGCCTCCCACATTCAAGCAATTCTCCTGCCTCAGCCTCCCTGGTAGCTGGGATTACAGGCACATACAACCATGCCCAGCTAATTTTTGTATTTTTGGTAGAAACAGGATTTCACCCTGTTGGCCAAGCTGGTCTTGAACTCCTGACCTCAAGTGATCCTCCTGCTTCAACCTCCCAAAGTGCTAGGATTACAGGCATGAGCCACTGCACTCGTCTCACTTCCTTTTTCATTTGGGGAGGTATGTGAAAACTCTAAGGATCAAGACAGCTGGTGGAAGGGCTAGTTTTTTACTTAATGGAATCATGAAAGTAGGAGTTGGGCAAGCCAATGATGTTATTCTAGAGGTAACAATTAATTAGTAATGAATTAGACAGGGATGGGGGAAGTCATAACTAATTAGCAAGCAGTAAAGATTGGTAGTGCACCATTATATAGGTTACCTTGTGTACACCACCTCACATTTTCTTGGCCACCACTTAACCACAGATGCGACAACTAGCTTTGTGCAGGTGTATTTTGATAGTACTTTCCTTCAGGTGCATCTGTTCTTATGCCCTGCAGCATCTGTAATACGGTGGCCACTTGGCTCTCATGCATACAAAATCTGGAAGGGTTGACCGATTGAAGCTCAGGGGCAATCCTGACTAATAGCGAGATTAAGAGCCAGTGGACAAGGGCTACCTCCATCCATTCCTTGGGCAGAAAACACTATGGCATATTCTGTGTTGTGCCATCAGGGAAGAATGGACTAAGTGGAAGGCCCTGAAACTGTGGGAACCCCCTCATGTGTCTTTTTGTGACTGAGATAGTAACTCAGAATCAATACGATACTCTGGGAGGAATTGCAGAGGCTAATGTCATCATTAAAGATTTAAAGGCTGTAGGGATGGTGGGTCTCATCATATTCCTGTTTGATTGATTTACCTTTATGACTTCTATAAAACCCATAGGGTTATGGCAGATGATAGCCCCAATTACAGATGCTGTGGAGAAATGTGGAGTTTTTCCTGGGCAGATCAGCACAGCTTTCATTATTCAGGTATAATGTATGTGGTAATTAATCTGGCAAATGCATTCCTTTTAGTACCCGTTACTCAGGAGCTCAAAGGTAAGTTCACATTATGTGGGAGGGACACAAGTACACATTCACTACCTTGACACAGAGATATATTATCTTCTTGCTGCCATAATACAGTCTGCAAGAACATTGATCATTATGGCATTTCACAGAATGTCATGAGGATCCTCTACATTAGTGACATCATTCTAATTGGACCTGGTGAGTAGGAAGTGACAAGTAGTCTGGATGTTCTAATAAGAGACATGCATGCCAGAGGGCTGGAGACAACCTCATAAGATTAAGGGCCTTTCCAAGTCAATGCATTTTTTAGGAGTTCAATGGTCTGGGACTTACCAGGACATGCTCTTTGAGATGAGATAAGTGAAAAGTAGTTCCACTTTGTATCCTCCTACCAGTGAGAAAGAGTCATGGTGTTTGGTAAGCTGCTTAGAATTTGGAGGGAAGCCCTTGGGAGTACTTCCAGAGAAAGAGAGAGCTTTGCAGCAGGTCCAGGCTGGATATAAACCAGCAAATATAATGGTGCTAAAGGAATCTACTGCGGACAAACAAGGTGTGTGGATGTTCTTGCAAACTCCAATAATAATATCATAATATATATCAGTAGGGTTCTGAGGCAAGGACATGCCTTCTGAGCAGAGAAATAGTCTCCATTTAAAAAGCACCTCCTGACATGTTCTGGCTCCTGATAGAGAATGAGTACCTGGCCATAGGACATCAAATAATTATGCAATAGATGCTGCCTTTCACGATCTGGGCATGATTCTGCCCTCAGAATCATAAGATCTGGGGGATATAGCACCCAGGCATGGCCCTGAAGGATGTTCCCCTAAAAGAAAGTGGCAAAGGAAAAGTGGGTAAAGCTGTGAACAGTGTAGTTGGCAGTTACTTTAAAAAAATATATTATACTTTAAGTCCTGGGATACATGTGCAGAAGGTGCAGGTTTGTTACATAGGTATACACATGCCATGGTGGTTTCCTGCACCCATCAACCCATCATCTACATTAGATATTTCTCCTAATGCTATCCCTCCCTAGCTCCCTGCCCCCTGAAAAGCCCCAGTATTCATGTGTTCTCATTGTTCAGCACCTGCCTATGAGTGAGAACATGCAGTGTTTGATTTTCTGTTCTTGTGTTGGTTTGCTGAGAATGATGGTTTCCAGATTCATCCATGTCCCTATAAAGGACACAAACTCATCGTTTTTTATGGCTGCATAGTATTCCATGGTATATATGTGCCACATTTTCCTTGTCCAGTCTATCATCGATGGGCATTTGGGTTGATTCCAGGTCTTTGCTATTGTAAACAGTGCCGCAGTGAACATACATCTGCATGTGTCTTTATAATAGAACAATTTATAATCCTTTGGATATATACCCAGTAATGGGATTGCTGGGTTAAACAGAATTTCTATTTCTAGGTCCTTGAGGAATGGCCACACTGTCTTCCACAATGGTCGAACTGATTTACACTCCCACCAACAGTGTAAGAGTGTTCCTATTTCTCCACATCCTCTCCAGCATCTGTTGTCTCCAGATTTTTAAATGATCACCATTCTAACTGGCATGAGATGGTATTTCAATGTGGCTTTGATTTGCATTTCTCTAACGACCAGTGATGATGAGCTTCTCACTATTCTTAAGATGAAGACCACCAACTATAAGGTTGTTCTGTCCACAATTTGCTTATGTCAGCATAGACAGTTTGGAATTTATGAGTGTGTTTTTAATCTGTGCTTTAGGATGTAGATTAAATGAGTTTTCCCAACAGGAATATAAAATATATTCAGAAATGGTTAGTAAGAATGTCATCAGAAGGCAGAGATGGCTTGTACAGGTACGCTAGCTTCATTATTTCTACTCAACATAAAGAACTTTATGAATCTGCAAAATGGGCATTAGAAGTAATTTTTCTTGGTGAGATCAGTTTTGTATAAGTGTGATTGGCTAGAAATAGTGTAGTGAGAGGCATTCCCACTTGTGCATCAACATGATAGATTACAGCAAGTCAGTATCTTGTACCCTTTCTAATATTCCTAGTGCTTGTTTCTGAGAAATGGCTCATGCAGTGGCTGGTTCAAAGGATTCTTGCTGCTTAAATTAAGCTCTTAGATGACCTCAACTCTTCTTCTAAAAGAGTGTCACATTTGTCTCTCATGAACTTTCCATGAAGATACAGTTGGAGAAACCAAAAGAATAGAAGGAGAGACTTCACCCAGCTTACAGGACAGGATATACGATTGTTTTCATTCCTGCTTACTAATCAAACTTAGACTGTGAGGGTGAATTGAACCTGAGACCAAATGTTGAGGCTGTGAGGACGGACCCCTTATCCTCACCCACCTCCAAATACTGGAAGTTTCAACATCCACTCAGAGGGACCAGGTAGATATGAAGGACCAGGTTAGCTGAGGTTGGTTTTCACCATGTGGCCTGCAAGACCTGCAGGATGGAGCTACTGCCTGCTCCTCCTGGTATTCTTTGTGCTCACAACATTTCTCAGAACACCATCCTCCCGGGCCATATCAGCACATCCTTCACTCTCCCCTCTCTGGGGCTCCCTTTGCCAGGTGAGAGTCCACTTAGCCTGTGGATCCTAGCTGGACATCCCTTCCTCGGGGAAGCTGTCTACGCCAGCATGGATATTGCATCGATGCCTGTATCCCAGCAAGACTGCCTCCAGGTCCATTTTGTTCACCTTTGTTTCCCCACCACCTAGCACAGTGCTTGGCCTCCACAGACACTTGTTCAATAAAAGGGCATTTAGATTTTTTTCTACACATTAATAGAAAAAAAAAAGCCCTTTTGTGCACTAGGTTCACTAATTGGAATGGGCCCTCCAGTATAAGAACATTTTACAATTATTTTTTTTCAAAACTTCAGTTCACAAAATGAAGAATGGAGAATGTACTAAATACGAAAAGTGAGGCCACAGCCTTCTCTTTTAAATACTATACATGCCAACTTTGTTATTTTGAAATCTCTTCATGGAACTGAGAATCCACAAATGGTCACGTTCTTGAGCTCTAATTTCTCCATATTTTATAGTTTTCTTTAGTCTCCCTACTTATACCATGATCATTTCAGCATGTAAATAAGTTCTGCTTTCTCTGCAAATTCCCCTGTTGCTTCCTGTCCTCAAATTAAGTCCTTGGCATCCTCTCTGCCTCACACTAATACAAACATGGAATCGATTATATGTTTTTTACATGTTTGAGGTATTTTAGAAACATTTAAAACTATCCCTGGACAGATATTTAAATAGACAATTTTATAATGAGGAAATTTCCATCTCTAGTTAGAAATTTGGGGGAAATCCCAAGTATTTAAGCTTGAAAATTTCCTGCTATTTCGTGTGGCTTTTATCTAAGGTCAAGATGGGGGCAGCTGGGAGAAGATGTGTAGTTTGAGCCCCTCCCTCATTCTTTCTTTCCATCCTGTATCTCCCATCCTGCTCTAGTTCAGATTTATTTTACATTTGAGAAAATGGGAAGCCAGAGAGGCTGAGACTCAGATTATTTAAATATTTACTAAAGGTGGACCGCGCTAGATAGATGCACATTAGAGGAAGTAGTTAGCGTCCCAGTTTTACAGATGAGGAAACTGAAATCCAGGAAGATTAAGTAAAATTCCTGAGGTCCCACAACAAATGACAGAGCCAAGATTCAAACCTGATGAGAGTCCAGCCCTCATTGCAATCTCTTCTGGGGCAGCCAGGCCTGACTCCAAGTGGGCCATAGCTTCTCCTCCTTTGAGACTCACTCAAGAAGTACAGTGGACCAAATGGCTTAGTGATGGAAGAAAATACAATCCCCATACCCAGTTTCTTTCCAAAGGGCTCACGTAAACTGAATAGAGGCTAAGCACCTGCAGAGTTGAGTAGCGATTTAATGGGAACAAATGTGCATATGGTGCTGTCATCTGTGTTTGGGAGGATGAATCTGATGATTTCTGACTTATGGGCATGGGTGTACTTGTGCCTCACCTAGTCATACCTACCATTAGGGGACCTGCAATGTGCTCCAGCGGTGAATTCATGAGTTTTTGTTAGCTTGTTTTGCTTGTTTGTTTAGTTAACTCTTAAAGGATGATTACCTGTCAAGGGTTGCCATTTCAGTAATTTTATTCTCTAAAGCTGTTTTAGTTTTCTTTTTTTTTTTTCTCTTTTGATTACATAAAAGTAACACTCCTTTTGCCCTATTAAATCTTCGAATCCAGGCAAATTCAAAGGCAGAGGGTATGAAGAAAACAACTCGCCAGCTGTCTTCACACCAGTGAGCTGTGACTTCTCTATCTGCCTTTGTTTTCAGGCTCACCTCCCCAGCGCCACAACTTAGCCCTGTGCTGCAGCACCACTTGTGTTTTGTCTTCAAGCAGAGAAAGCCTTGCATCAGCATTCGACAGTAGCACCTGAACTCATTTCACAGCAGGGGGATCAGGCTTGGTGAGGCCTCTGCCTGGGCTGCAGTGGATCTCTGCAGTTTTTACTGTGTCCACCCCTAAAACTCTTGGCTTCCTTTGCCAAAACCAAATTCTAACGAGCATCATAAAACTTGTCCCGTCAAGTTTAAAAGAGAATGTAGATAAATTGTAAACCCAATCTTGATGGTCTAGCCAATTAACTCTGTTTTATGATTCTCTTTGGAAATGCTGTAGCATTAAATGCATTTGTCACATGCCAGGTAGCCAGCAAACCAGGATTTAAATCCAGGTAATGGCAGCTTTAAAATGTGAGCTCTTTCAATTTCCCCACACTGCTCACCAGTGGCTGGGACATACTGTCACAGGGAAAGGAACTGCTTTGAAGTAGTTTAGTGAAAAAGCACAGGTCAGGAGGGTTAGAGACATGGGACCCAGCCCCACGACTACCTCCAACTTATGGGGTATTTTTGAAGAGATCCTTTTGTCTCCCTAGTCCTTGGTTTTCTTTTCCATACAACAAGGGGTCTGGACCACTGAAGGCCCCTTCCAGGACATGATTCTGTCATCTACGGACATTTTTAAAGCCTCGGCTTAGTTGCTTAAGAAACAGGCTTAAAATTAAATTGAAAAAAATTTCAAAATCTTTTCATTATTCAAAGAATCAAAGGAAAGAACTGCAAAATTGCTCAGATCATTTGAAATTTGAAGTGTGGTATGTTGCCATTGGGATCGACATATGGATTCAATGAAATAAGAAAATCAGGCAGGGGAGGAAATCAGTTTTTAATAAGGCATTTTCAATTTTCCATGAAATAATTACTTCAAAGCCACCAATATAAACTTTGAAGCATCTTTCTGAATTTGGCACAGTGTATATGAAAAAAGTCAAACCAAAGTAAACCAAAGACTGATCAGTTTGATAATCTCCTCCAAAGACCAAATAAAAAACCTGCAAAGTGCTTTAGTTGGACAGATAGAGGATTGTTCTTGGAGCCAGCAGACCTGGGTTCAAATTTTGGTTGAGTTACATCTTCAAGTCTGTGTCCTTAATTGCAAAATGATCATTGTAATCTTACCTAGATAGATATCACAGGGTAGTTAGGAAGGCCAAATAAACAGAACCACATATAGAACTATTTCATTACAAATAATTGTCTGCCAAAAAAATGTCCCCGCTATTGACATGGGCATACAGATTTGGAATTTTAGTGTTTGAATTACCTCTTAGCAAAAGTTGAAAAACTGCTATAAATTAAAAGGAATAGGAGAAGCTGCCTTCAAACAAACAAACAAACAATAAAACTACAATCACCAGAAAGTATCCTTCTTTTCCAGTAGCAAAGAATTGCAAAGATAACATCCCAACCTGAAGGTTGGGAGGCAGAGTTCAGAACTTGACAGTCCAGAATCATCTTCACATTCTCTCTTTATTCCCTTAGAAAATCTGGCATCGAGGTCCACGGAAGGTGCTTTGAAATGCCTCCCAGATTGCATCCTTCTCCTCTATTTCCTCCATTGTCACCTTGATCTGAGCTCTCTTCACAGCACAGCTAAATGACAGCAAAGCTTCACAACCAGGGTCACTGCTGCCAAGTCAGCCTCAGTACTGCCCGAGTGACCTTTCTAAAAAGCAGACTTCATCAGGATCCACAGCGACTCCATCAGTCTCACATGACTTCCTTCTATTGCCAAAAACGCACCCCTATTCTAGTCCAGCGATCCCTCCACTTGCTCTCACACCTGTGGCATTGATTCCAGCCTCAGGGCCCAAGCTTTTGCTGTTCTCCCTGCCTAGAAAGTTTCTCCACCCTCATATGAAGGACCTCTTCAAAGAGAACTGCAAATCACTGCTTAAGGAAACAAGAGAGGACACAAACAAATAGAAAAAAATTCCATCCTTATAGACAGAAAGAATCAATATCATGAAAATAGCCATACTGCCAAAAGTAATTTATAGATTCAATGCTATTCCCATCAAACTACCATTGACATTCTTCACAAAATTAGAAAAAACTAATTTAAAATTTATATGGAACCAAAAAAGAGCCCATATAGCTAAGACAATCCTAAACATAAAGAACAAAGCTGGATGCATTACGTTATCTGACTTCTAACTATACTACAAGACTACAGTAACCAAAGCAGCATGGTATTAATACCAAAACAGATATAGAGACCTCAGAAATAAGACCACATATGTGCTACTATCTGATCTTCAACAAACCTAACAAAAACAAGCAATGGGAAGAGGATTACCTATTTAATAAATGGTGCTGAGAAAACTGGCTAGCCATATGCCCAAAACTGAAACTGGACCCCTTCCTCACACCTTATACATAAATTAACTCAAGATGGATTAAAGACTTAAATGTAAAACCCAAAACCATAAAAACCCCAGAAGAGAATCTTGGGAATACCATTCAGGACATAGGCATGGGCAAAGATTTTATGATGAAATCATCAAAAACGATTGCAACAAATGGCAAAATAGACAAATGAGATCTAATTAAACTAAAGAGCTTCTGTACATCAAAAGAAACTATCATCAGAGCAAACAAGCAACCTACAGAATGGAAGAAAATTTTTGGAATCTACCCACTTGACAAAGATCTAATATCTAGAATTTATAAGGAACTTAAACAAATATACAAGAAAAAAACAACCCCATCAAAAAATTGGCAAAGGACATGAACTTTTCAAAAGAAAATATTTATGTGGCCAACAAACATATGAAAAAAAAGCTCATCATCACTGATCATTAGAGAAATGCAAATCAAAACCACAATAAGATACCATCTTACACCAGTCAGAATGGCGATTATTACAAAGTCAAGAAGTAATAGATGCTGGTGAGGCTGTAGAGAAATAGAAACACATTTTCACTTTGGTAGGAATATAAATTAGTTCAATCATTGTGGAAGACAGTGTGGTGATTCCTCAAGGATCTAGAACTAGAAATACCATTCAACCCAGCAATTTCATTATTGGGTATATACCCAAAGGAATATAAATTATTCTATTACAAAGATACACACATGTGTATGTTTATTGCAGCACTATTCACAATAACAAAGACATGAAATCAATCTAAATGCCCATTAATGACTGATTGGATAAAGAAAATGTGGTACATAATATACTATAGAATACTATACAACCATATAAAAGGAGTATGATCATGTCCTCTGTAGGGACATGAATAAATCTGGAAGTCATCACCCTCATCAAACTAACACAGGAGCAGAAAACCAAACACCACATGTTCTCACTCGTAAGTGGGAGCTGAACAATGAGAACAAATGGACACAGGGTGGGGAACAACACACACCAGGGCCTGTAGAAAGGGTTGGGGGAGGGAGAGCATCGGGATAAATAGCTAATGCATGCAGAGCTTAATACCTAGGTGATGGGTTGACAGGTGCAGCAAACCACCATGACACACATTTACCTACCTAACAAAGCTGCACTTTCTGCCCCTGTATCCTGGAACTTTAAATTAAAAAAAAAAACAAAACAAAAAACAACGGAAAAAAAAAAAAAGAAAGAAAGCAAGCTCTTCCACCATCCTTCACCTATCTCAATGCAAGTCATTTCCCCAAGCTCCCTTTAGTGCAGGGCTCAGCCTTCACTGTGCTTATGAAATCATCTGGGGGATCCTGTTAAAATGCAAGTTCTGATTCAGTAGACTGGAGGTGAAGTCACAACAATGCATTTCCAATAAGCTCCCAGGTGGTTATGATGCTGCTGGTCCATGGACCCCACTTTGAGTAGCAAAGCTTACTGGCTTAGTGGAATAGAAGGGTAGTAGTTTTTTGAGATACATGGACATGAGTTTAAATGTCATCTTGATTAGGTTTTAGCTGTGTGACTTAGGGCAAATAACTTCCCTCGTATAATGGGAATATTACTTCATATAAATGATGTCAGAATCTTTTGAGATATTAACAGATACTATTCTTCTCAAATAGGGCTTTCTCTAGTCTCTCCAAACTCATCACTTCATCTTCTATTAAGCTTCTCTGATTATCCAGTCTTATTTCTCTTTACTTGCAATCTTATTGCTTAACTAACATGTGTACACATGCAATCATATATAAATGAGACCATATGTTCCTTGAGGGCATAATCATGTTTGATATTATTTCTCTTAGCATATAAATCAAGAAGTTTTACTAAAGTTAAATTATTTTTTTCCATGCAAAACTCTGAGCTCTACGATACTTAGTAATGCCATCACTCTTCACTGCAGCAAAATGCAGGGAGGCAGGGCTCCATCGTGGTTCTGAGCAAAGGCTTTGGAGTTAGACACACCCAAGTCCCAGTGTTGGATTCATCACTCACCATCTGTCGTGCCTAATCCAGACTAACATATCTAGTTCTCAGTTTCTTCACTTGTAAAACAGGATTTCTGCCTTAATCTTTAGTGCTATTGTGAGAATTAAGTTAGACAAGTTATGTAAGGTGCAAGGTATATATGATAAATTGTGAAAAAGGCCGTGATTCTCCATCCCTCCCTCAATTCATGCCATTTTCTAATGTAACTCTGCAGGCCCTCCCATTAGAAAGTGGGGTCTATCTCTCCACCCCTTGAATCTGAGCTGGCTTCTTGAGTTGCTTTTGAAATAGACTGGAGTAGAAGTAAGTTCGGTCACTTGAACCTAGGCCTTGCTTCCATTCTCTCTTGCAACCAAGTTGAGCCAACATGTGATGAACCCAGGCTAGCCTGCTAAATCATGAAACATAGGAGGCTCAGCTGCTCCCCACATGACGTGGCTGATGGTCCACCAATACTGAGAGGCAGAGCTGCCTTGGTGACCACAGATGCATGAAGAAGCCTGGAAAAGACAGTAATTTGCCCAGCGAAGCCCACCCAAATTGCTTATCTACAGAAGTCCAAGCTCAATAAATGGTGGTTATTTTAAGCCATTATGTTTGTGGTGATTTGTTACACAGCAATAGATAACTGATACTGAATATATAAGTAATTTCCTAATAAGCAGGGCTATGTTTTGGAAAATATTATACTTATCAGAGAATGAGTTTTTCATAGTACTAACATTTGTGCTTTTTAGTCAGAAGTAGGAAGATGACTAAACCAGGAATTGGGACTCCGAGATTCTGGTTCCAGCAGCTTTTCCAATGAGCAGCTGTATGACTTTGGACAAATCATTTAACCTCTTTGAGACTAAGTTTTGTCATCTGTAAATTAAAGTGGTTAGATCAAGTAACTTTTAAAGTTATTTTCCGGCTCTAAAAAAGATCAAGAGTCCTTTTTACCAAAATGCAGTGCTTATTCCTTTCTAACATAATTTTGAACACAATTTAACGTTTTTCTTGTAGACTTAGGGTTTAATCACAGACCACCTTCGCTGTATTGCATTGCTGCCTAGCAGTTGGCTGTAACCACATTTTATACTTATCCTAAGAGCTGTACATTGAAACTATAAAGTGGATCTCCTTGCTGTGGACCAGGAACTCAGGTAGCCAAGCTCATTAGGAGTCAGAAATGAAATAACGCCAAATAAGTTCTAGTAAGTCTCCTAAGTATGTGGCTCTTACCAACAATTTGAAGGTAAAGGTCGACTTCTTTTACGCATTTCTAGGTCACAATAAATATTCCAGAGGACTAAGGTTGTTGACGATCTGGCCAAATAAAAGGGACACTGCTTTACAGCTATACAGAATCAAATCTTTGTATTTACTGCATATGAATAACCAAGATAGATACGATACTCAGTTATCAAATGAGGGAAAAGAATTAACACCAAAATCAAATTTTAAAACTCCTGTGTGTAGACAACTACTCTGCAACCAGTGATCAAGCAAATTAATAAATTTAGAATATATTCAAATACACATTGTATTAAAAAGCTATGCATGTGGCAATGAGTCAATAACCAAGGTGACTTCTGTTGTCACACAGGCATTATGTATAGCCTCTCGCATGTCACTAATACTCTTACGAATACAATACAATCCTATCTGTGATATATAGCAGGCCACGTTGTGGTCAACTGAAAACAATAAAAAAGAAAGGCTACTCTACTGTCCAGTTCCACTAGTGTTAAACAATCAAATGTCAGGGTGTTTTTACTCCCAGAAGGAGTTAAGCTAAATCAGAGAATGTGTATATGATGGCAACAGTTTACCTTAGCTTTGCCTTCAGATATATATATAGTTAGGTTGGCAGAAAGAAGCACTAGGTTGTTGAAAATGTGAAATGTAATTGGCCACCTATTTACCAGAAACTTTTTTTCTGTGATTAAAAACCATGAGAAGCCCTAGAGGAACTAGAATCCACATGAAGAACATTGCAATGAAATGTGGCTTACGTTTATCTACCTAGAGAAAATGTATTTTGAAATGACATGTAAATTGACGTCAGAGATTTCAAGTCACCTAATGGGTTCTTACAGTTAAAATCTTAAATACCAATGCTTCCTTAAATATCTTTTGAATCAATTCACTTCTTTCTCTCTTCTAATGTGGATTTTTGCTGCAGCTGTTGGTCTTGCTTGTCTCTTTTCTGTTTCATTCTCGTTGCAGCCTGCATGAACTCACTAAAACAGAGACCTGCTCTGCTTAAAATCCTTCGGTGGTTTCTCCCAAGATATTAGGATCTCTGAAGACAAGGACTGTGTCCTCAGAACTTCATCAGCTGTCTGGTGTCTCTGGGTCTACACACATGATGTCTCTAAAGCCAGGTCAGGGTTTCATTTACTTTTGGAGAACCACTTGCACACTGAACAGAACAGGATTCGCCACCTGTGATGAAGTCTGAGATACAAGATGCCTTTTGTCATTTGTTCATATTGATGGTAGCTCAGGGACATCTTTCTACAATGCCTGACAGCACTGAGTCAGCATTTTGAGTCTTAATGTTCTGCTTCAGGATACATATTCATTGGCTTGGTGTTTAAAGTATGCTTTAGGAAAAGATTATTTGATAATTTACAGTCCTGAAGATTTTAACTAGCCTCTGTGGGACTATGATATTCTCAGGCAAAAACGGCGCAAGTAGATGAACGATTTCATTTTCAGTTTATTCTCTCTCTTTTTTTTTTGAAAGGGAGTCTTGCTCCGTCACCAGGTGGGAATGCAGTGGTAGAATCTCGGCTCGCTGTAACCTCCGCTTCTCGGGTTCAAGCGATTGTCCTGCCTCAGCCTCCCGAGTAGCTGGGACTACAGGCCCGTGCCACCCTGCCTGGCTAATTTTTGAATTTTTAGTAAAGACAGGGTTTTACTATGTTGGCCAGGATGGTCTCACACTCCTGATCTTGTGATCTGCCCACCTAGGCCTCCCAAAGTGCTGGGATTACAGGTGTTCGCCACTGCACCCGGACTACAGTTTATTATCTTAAACAGCAGAGTGAGGAATGAGCCATCTCATGTCTCTAGTTATAGAGACATGAGATGGCTCATTGGCTAAGAGCAGGCACTCTAGAAAGGCTACAAATGAGTGACCCATCTGGCCTGCACATAGGTGAAGACTCCAAGTCTGCTTCCCCTAGGATGACCACTTTGACTTTTCCCAACTCTTCTACACACTTAGAAAGTCTCTCTGTAAGCATGCAATCTGTCTAATGACAAAAAAAAAAAAAAAACAACAAAAAAACAAACAAACAAAAAAAACCAACCAGAAAGCAAATCTGTCTAATGACCAAGAAAGAAAAGCAGGACATAGGTAATTAGTTACTATTTAACCAAGACTCTAAAAGATCCCAAGATTCAGGGTTATCAGAAAAATTGTGTAACTAGAGGAATGTGAAACAGTCTAGGGAGAGGAAACCCAGCTACTGGGAGGCTGCTATTCAATTATTTGGAAGCTGAAGTCTACTCCAAGAAACAGTGAATGGGCTTCCAGGCACCAAGAGCGGGCTGTTCTAGGAGGAGAGGGGCCCTTACCTGTGCCCTGCCCTACCTGTGCCCTGCCCGTAGGCTGCAAGTGGATTCTGGCTGGAGCTTAACTAGGTTGTGTGTCCAGGCTCAGAGAGGGTCTGGGTGGGAAGTCAAGGGAGTCATTCCATGTTTAGGATAATAGAACATGTTGGTGTGCAAGTTTTTGTCTTCAATCCCAGATATGCAAAAAGCTCTTTGAAGCACAGCAAAGATTTCTATTCTCTTTAGAGAACTGGCTCTATTTCTCTTTAGGTATCATTATATATCTAAATCCCTGGAGCCATTGAAGACCAGGATCACACGTGCTCAATACATGACGGAGCAGGATCAGAGGATGGACCCAGAGTGGGCTGAGAGGAGAAGTAAGCACACCTTCCCTTGCTGTCTCAGTATCTGTTTCTCAGTGACTGGGGCACTCTTCACACTTTAGGGAAATACAAATAACTCTGGAACTTTACTTTTGAGCTTCAAATTGTTTCAGTTATGTACCTTGTTTCAATTATCCGCCTCCTGACAGTGTTTCCCAGCTGGGACCAGTAAGGTGGTCTATGGCCTTTAACATCTGTCTTAACCTTCTTCAAATAGTATTAACTGAAGGATTAAATGGGGTGGGGATGGGTAGGCAGCAAATATAGACTCTATTATGTTTAAAAGCAGTAACCCCTTTCCATTTCTTTCTCATTCAAGACTCAAATGCTTCTTATCTTTTCTCCAGGTATTATTCCTCACAAGAGATTGCTTGATTGCAGCCACCAAGGACACCCACAAACCTGGGCAAGAAGGATCCTCGGTAATATTTCCCATGAGTAGTGACAGTAAGAAAATAAACGCTCTATTCTTCAATGATTTGAACCACCTCTGGAGCACAGACTTCCTCTAAATTGACAGGGCAAATATCTATCATGGGGCAGATATCTCTGCCACCATGGAAAGTAACATAAAATGTACTAGGTCATCAGAGGGAGTATTTTTTTTGTTTTTTTTTTTTAAGGTCAATTGCCGTGCTGGGGTAAAAAGCATTGATTCTTGCCTTTTATCACTGGAAAATTATTCAGCTGTGCTTTGCGAAAATCTCGCCTCATCAGGGCTGCCAACGTCAATGCAACCCAAGTAATCAACCTGGGAGATGCTTGCCTAATTATTAAATATTTAGCAAACAGCTTGTGACTATTTAACTGTTTGCACCTGGCACTCTCTTTTCCACTACGTGCGGCCTCCTGGCACCATGACCTCTTCCTCCACCCTACCCACCGCCCAGGCCGCCAGCACCCCTGGGGGGCAAATCCCGAGATCCAAGGACATTTCAAAGAAACAGCAGAGGTCACATTCCATTTCCTTTTTATTTTAAAAAAAAATGCTTAAAAATGGGGGAGGGAGAGCTAAGGGAAAATCTCTTGCAGTTTTTCAAGTTCGCATGCACCGATGAAAGTTCATTAATCAGGGATTTAAAAGCAAAAATGTTTCACACAACCAATTAGACGCCAAGATTTACAAACGCCTTGGTGTTTAGTTTTGGAATTCTGTGAAAGTCCGCCTCCTCCTACCCCAGTTTTGCTCCTTTTACAGCCCCTTTGTTGAGTTTCCTGACTCTTCCCGAAGTCATCAAACTCCGAACTGCGTCTCTCTATTCTCTAACTTTTTTTTTTCAGGGCAAAAGCAAATCAAGAAATTAAAATTAAAAGTAGGCACCACGGAGAGAAGTGGGGGAAAGCGCGCCCTAAAGCCAAGTTTCTCAGGACTCAAACCCTCCTCGCGCGCGCGGGACGGGGGACGGTCCCTACCTGGGGTCAGACCGTGGCAGTGGCGGCGGCGGGGTCGCGGCGCCCATGGCTTCGCCGGCCTCGGGCAGCCGCGCCGGGAAACGCAAGCAGCTCCGCGCTGCCCGGAGCCCGCCGAGCTCGCAGCGGCCGCCCCGGCGCGGTCATTGGGCCCGCGTGTCACGTGGCCCGGGTCGCGGGCGAGCCTCCCCGACACGCGTAACCCTTTACCTGCGCGCCTGGAGGATGCGGCGGGGCCAGGGCTCGAACCTCTGGAGTCCGACGTTCGACGTCTCCGGGGCCGGGGCTGCTGTCCCGGGCGCACTGAAGCAGAAAATCCAAGCGCTTGTTGACCTCGGAACGCGAACGACCATGCCAGCCCACTGCTATCCTGGGACGCTCCGTGGTGCCTACTTCAATGTTGCGCTGGAGAGAAGGGAGCTTCCTAGGATCCGGGACTGGAGTAGGGGATAAACAAATGCACCCTCGGGCAAATAGATGTGTACTCCCAAACCCCGGGAACATGCATTTTCCGGTTTCCTCCTCATTTCTGGCATTCGCCGCCTAGACCAGCTGTGAGCTCCCTCGCCAGCCCTGTAGGAGCTACATAGACCAAGAAATAGCCGGGGCGCCACCACCACGATAATAGCCAGGGAAGTTGTACGCACTCGCCTGCACCCTAAAAGCCACAGTGGGAGTTCAATGAACTCATGGTTCCCTGTCCCCTCCTCACCCACTCCCCCCACCATCCCTTTCTTTTCCTGAAGTCTTAGGACCTTGGCCACAACACTGCATCCAATCTGCTGAGCTCCACCTTCGTAGCTGTTACAATCCATATTCCTAAGTGGATGGAGAACTGGTTGCTTTACACTAGAACTCTGCTTAAGGACTGGACATTCTTTTCACCTGTGCTCCAAAGCAAATGCTGGGCTTGCCAAAAAATAAATAAATAAATAAATAATGTGTTAAGCAACTGCGCCACCTAGCTTGCCCTCTTCTCTCTTCTTTTCAACTCATCCAGCGAGAGAATAAAACAGGATATTGGGAGAGACAGCTGGACAGAGTATTATCTAAGGATGGACATTGTGTCCTTGGGTTTTCAGTGTATCTACTTTAATGATTCCAGCCGCATTCACATGACATTTGCCAGGCTTTTGAAAATTTCAAGACTCCATTTTTTGAATCCTTCTAATTTTGCAGCACTGGGATTGCAAAAGTAGTAGATTGTTGCCGGAAATTGTATGTGGTTTTACATCCTTTGTCACAATGAACGGCATTCATGTCCAATAAAGTCGACACTTAATTGGTGTCTACAGGATATTGAGACATTTATCAGGTGGGTTATCTGTCCAAAAAGGCGTTAGTATTTGTCTTGGGTGTTTATTATTTGAGACAGGGTCTGACTGTCGCGCAGGCTGGAGGGCAGCGGTGCCATCTCAGCTCACTGCAACCTCCTCCTCTGGGGATCAAGGGATCTTCCCATCTCAGGCTCTGGAATGCCTGGGACTACAGGCACATGCCCACCAGCCCACCATGCTCAGCTAATTTTTTTTGTGTGTGTGGAGACTAGGACGGGGGTGGGATCTCCCTAACTTGCCCAGGCTGGTCTTGAACTCCTGAGCTCAAGTGATCCGCCCTCCTTCGCCTCCCAAAATGCGATTGCAAACTGAAGCACCGTGCCCAGCCTGTCTTGGGTTTTAAAGTTTACCGTTCCTAGACTAATAGCACTGGCATACTCTAAGAGAATGTAGTAAAAATTCAAATTCTTAGGCTCCACCCCAGACGTACTGATTCAGAAATAATAGTTGGGGAGAGAGGGTGAAGAAATCTGTGTTTTAGCAAGTGGTACCCACTCCAGTTTGAGAACCATTGCTCTGAACATACACAAGTAGCTGCTGAAGTTCCCCTCCTCTATTAAATAATGAGGGTTGGCATTCTGTAAAACCAGAGGTGCTGCTTTTATTTGTATCCCTAAATTACCAGTATTATGTAATTTGTCATGTTGATACCCTGAAACTGACCCCTCCTTGTGTCCATACAAGGTGTAATCTGTGCTCCCTGCAGCTCTCTTGGAATGCCAAATTGAGATCTGAGGGGGCTCTTGTAAAACATGGAAGCAAAACCTATGGTTTCTTGATGCATGGCAGGATGAAAACACCATGATTCACTTCATTTTTTTAGGGGTGCCCATGTTTTTACTGGCACGTAGATTGTTCCCAGGCAATGAGTTATGAAAGATAGAAAAGCTAATTTATTGAGTGGATTTATCAACATGGTTCCAAATTTCTCAAATAGTTGTAAGAAACAACATTAAAAAAATTATGGTATCAGTTTACGTTATAACCAAAAACCTCCCCACACCATAATAGTCATTGTAGTAAGGACTCCTGAGAAAGAAACAACTGAGTGGGTTCTTTTTAACTCATATTTCTCCATGGGATAGGTCGCATATTTCTAATGGGCTAGATGGATGTCTTACCTTTAAACTCTCTAGGAGCAAGTTTATTTATGATTTTCCTCATTTTCATCCCTGTTCACTTTACATTTGTAATTCTACCTCCTCAATTTCAATTGGAACTGGAATTACTTGAGTTTTCTCTCCCATTCATCAACTACCTCTATCCATTAAGCCCTGAAATTAATCTTGGATTGCCCCTACTCTAAGCAGTCTCACTGTCACTCTTCTAAGATCGGGTTCTAACATTTTCTAACTTAGATCATTGACATGGTCTTTACTGGTCTCCCAGCTTCTGGTCTCTTCCATCTGAAAACCATCTGACAAAGAAACTGCCCTTCCCCAACACTTTTTCCCAGCTTCCCGTTGAGACCAGCCCAATTTTCCAACAAGCCAAATACTGATAGCGCTGAAGCTTGGGAAACTTACACCTACTGCCTGTTGACCAATTCCTCTTCCTCAGCCCTCCCTAATTTCCGTTTTCCTACAGGAGGTTACAGTGAGATGCTAGACACCTGCTGCCCATTAATTAGCTCCTCTTCCTTGCCCCGCCTGTTTTCTTCCCTCACATAAACCCTAACTTAAGCCAGGGGAGATTCAGATTTGAGTCCTGTCTCCTGTCCCTCTGGCTAATATCATCCACAATAAAGTCTTCTTCCCTGACAATACTCATTGCCTTAGTGATTGGCTTTCTGTGCAGCGAGCAACAGGACCTAGGCTGAGCCCTTGGCTTTTGGTAACACTATTGACTACTGAATAAAGTCTAAAATCCCATCAGCATTTGAAGTTGGCTGAAATATGCTTCAACTCCCCATTTTTGCTCATGCAGCTTCCTTTACCTGAAATGTTTTCTGATACTGACAGCTAAATCCTAATTATTCTTCTAGCTTCAGCTATACGTCCTCTGGGCCAACCTTTTTGATACTCAGGTTGAATTAATTGCTCCTCTGTAGTATATCCTCAGCACCTGGCTTTCACTCTTACTAACTTTGAAATCAGTCTCATCTGGTTTAGCTGTGTCTGTTTTAGACTGTAGGGTTTTGTGTGGCAGGAGTCATGCATGACTTTTGAAATCATTCCAAGGCATAATGCCTCGGGCATAGCAAACATACAGTATTTGTTGTGTTCTTGACTCTAGGAAAGAAGATATTTAAACAAACTCTATTTGAAATGCTTTTTTACAAATATTTATTAACTTCTCTACATTTTCTTTGAGAACTGAAAAGAGGGGTTTAACCTTTTCAGCCTAAAGAATATTACTCTTTGTGAATAATGGAATCGTTTTCAATGGTGGTAAATTGCATGTTAGTCTCAGCCACATGATGCAGGCAATAAACCAGAATGATAATTTCTTAATTTCTTAAAACCTTAAAGTTTCTCTGAGAACAATTATTTCATGACAACCAGATACAAGATTTCATCTAATTATTTCCAGTGTATTATCACCGAAGCTCACCAATACTGCTCAGATTCTATTTTCTAAAAATATTTTTTGGTGTGTGTGTGGATTCGCAGATTCAAGAGACAAGAGATGGAATACAGGGCATATGGGAAGAGTCCCCTTGGTCCTGTTCTTTCACCAAAGGGAATTTATGAGCGAGATGACTCCTCAGTCATCATCCTTCTCCTCCTTCCTCCCCATCTTCAGAGGGAAACACATTGCCACTGCTCTAACACACAGATAATTTGTTCCTACCTGTTTTCCTGTTAAAACCTAAATCCTAGAAGGCATGAGCTATTTTATTTACTTTTGTGTTTCTGGCAAAACATGTGACCAAATAAATATTTGATGAATGAATTCATCAACTCTTTCTGGATGCCTGAAAAACCTGAGAATTTGCAGCAAACTCCAGTGATCTTCAGAGCCTAGCCTGGTCTCCCACCTGCAAGTTGGAAAACGTCTTATAGGTCATTATTGATCACTAAGTGCCTGCTGGATACTAACTGCTCTATTTTGATGGACTTTGGGAGAGTTAAGGAAAAAGACATTGAGAGTGCACTGAAGTCTTGTTCGGCTATTCTCCCTGGGCCCCTGTTTCTAGGTTTCCTTACCTATAAATTTAGAATACTAAGAGGACCTATTTCACAGGCCTGTTGTGAAGATGAAATGGCTAAGTACATACGAATCTCCAAGTACAGTGCCTGGTTTAACATCAGCACTTAGTAAACATGAACAATTATTATTATTACTGAAGGCCTCTAATCACATCTGCCAAAAATAGGGGAGAAAATCAAACAGCACGCCAATCTAAGTAGTTTATCTTTTATTCATACAAATAATACATACACAAGACTGTATATTGTTTGAAGACTGAAATAATTTTCTAGTGTAACAACTCTGTAACAAAATTTAACTAAATGTAACATTTATGAAAATATAAATCTCTGATTGGGTAATTCTTCCCAACAATACAAAGTTTACATAAAAACATTCAATATGAGCTATCAGTTGCAAACAAGTTAGGAAAAATCATTCAAGTCACTTGTATACTCTATTGGCTTTTACGTAGAACATTCACATACTACATTTAATCCACCTGGGCATTTAATTCTTAGAAATGTGTGGCATGAAGGTTCAACTGATAATGACAGGAATGAGAATGTGTTGCCTAAAGAGCTCAAAAGCACAGACTCATATAATCAATTCCAGGTGCTCTGTATATGTGAGTAGCCTTCTCTGGGCTACCACCTCCCTGGCTAGCTGCTAACCAGAAGTAACATAATAAAAAAAGTCTTTCACTATGGAGCTGGGTATTTTTATCTGAATCACATCTTTGAATGCTTACATGTTAAACTGCTTACCAAAGGGAAATACCATTGACTTGGGTTCTCTATGGGTTAGATCAGTTTATTTTTCCCATTAGCGTCAATAACCACGATGTTGCTGAAGTTTTTCTTACACTGCTTCCCAGTGTCCCTATGAGGGCTATAGCAGAAACTATCACTACCTTTTTTTTGCACATCACAAAAACAACACACTGATGAGGTTAAAGACCTGTCTAGGAATACACAATGAGTTTATGGCAGAGCAGGACCTAAAGCAAATGAGTTCCTTGTTCATTATTCTACTAAAGTGTTATGTTTCCACTTTCTAAGAAAACTAAACTAGAGCAAAACTGCGGATACCTTTTGAAAAGTTATCCAAGGACGTGCCGTGAGGAGGATATGGAAGAAAGAACTATCACCTTCACCTTTTGAGATGTCATGTTTTCTTCTAAACAGGTGAAGTAGTTTAAAAAAATATTTAATACCGTTTCACAGCTTCTGCTTTGAAATGGATAAGACTATAAAAGGCTCAGAAGAGTCCTCAATCAGGAAGAGTAACAGATAAAGAAGCATACAGACAGAGTGTAGAGGTAAGAAAGTGATTACAAACAAAGACAATAAAGAACCTCTGGACACCCTCAAGGTTTATGGAATATTTTAGCACAAAGACAGGCATATTCAGTTTGTCCCAGAGTATTTGGTCATCTATCTGCATCTTACACAGGAAAGAGAAGGAATGTGAGTAAGGCAAATGTCATCAGTATCTCAGAGATGGCATGTTGAGAAAGCTTGCTTTCTATTAAGATTGACTGCTGGAATTTAGGGAATAATTTATGCTTCCATACAACTGACCAGATAGTACAGACTTCTGTTAGTACACCGATAGAAATGGACAGGTGTTTTGACCAGATTTGTAATGCCCTTTCCGTAACTCTTCTTTACACCCAGCACAAATATGCATTTCAAAAAGATGCGAACAGATTGTTGTTTCTTAGTAAATGTGTTCTTTTGCAACCCAGGAAAGAAATAATTTAAAAATCATGTACTCTGTTATACAGAAACCCTTGCATGCAACTGTTGCAACTGTATTTTAATAAAGACTGACTCTCCTTGTTCAGTAGCCCTATGATAGTGGTAGTTAGTTCTTGTCGCAGTCCAGTCTGTCCCAGTCCAGTCCACACTCTCACATTTCAGGTCAGATCTCTTGGGAAACTGGGAATACACTTAGGTATTTTTGTTACATGATTTTGCACCTTTAGACCATTCACTGCAGACTAGGTGTACACAGTTGTCAGGACTGTAAAATGTAAAGAGAGATTAAGGCTGTGTTTACGTATCACACAATCATTTGAAGTCAAGCAGCTCTTTGTCTTCATAATTTCAACTGATTTTTGTAGAACTAATTCCCGTTCCAATGATCTGTATATAACTCTAGGCTCTCTCGTCTTAACCAATGGGATGAATTATGCTGCTTCACCACACAGCTAATTTAAAAACTTTCAGACTCTACCTTTCAGATGAAGTAACCTTTTAAATACTACTACTAGAAATTCTGACATTCCTGGATACACTTCGACAAAAAGACTGCACCCCAAACCAGCCTCCTACTTGTCCATTTCATGAACATCTTAATAAAACACTGGAATTCCAGCATTGCTCCTGTCTTTTAAGAAATGAATAGTTTATCATTTGGGGCACTTTTTTTTTCTTCTGTATGTAAATCATATATTTCTCCTTAGCTGGAAAACATTTTGTCAGTTATCAGGGGCATAGCTGTGGCCCCTGGCTTCTAGGGCCGAGCACACTCGCTCATAACAAGAGTTGTGTTTCTTGGTGGGTGTTGCTTCATTGGACTCAGTAGAGTCACTAACTGTGATGGGGCTATCTCTTGCAAAGACCTCAGTGGATTCTCTCCATAAGCAATCCACAGATATTTTAAAACAATAACTGTTACACTTTGGCCTGGAGGTGTGTGTTGCGTTGTTGAAAATCTGTCTGCTATTTGAAGTGGCAATTTTAATTTTCAGTGCAGCATCGACGCGGTCTACTACTGTGTATATCCCTATACTCCCATCATCAAATCCCACAATGATGTTCAGGTGCCTCTGAGAGAGTGCAAGGAAAGTTGGTGTTTTGTAAAGGGAACAAGCACCGATATTTTTGCCATCTGCCAGTCTCATTACAATTAAACTGAATATTGCACCATTTTCATCCTCCTCCTCCCCATTTCGGAAACAAATGTATACCAGGTAGCGACCATCTCGAGACAACCTCTGCCGCCAGATGATCCCAGAGGCGTGAACCACCCGCAATTTACCACTGTGTAAATCTAGCACGTTGATGTTTTCATCTCCCCTGGATATAATGCCTAGCTTTCCATTGGGAGAAATTTCAAAATCCTCCAGATTTTTCAGGAAGTTGTTTGGAAGTTGCACGCGCCGACAGATCACTTCATCCGTCAGACTCCAGATGTTCACAGTCTCAGCTGATGTGATAAACACGATGATGTCAGGACAGTCAGGGATTAATTTAAAATTCACGATGGTGGTCCCATCTTCACAGCAAAATTTCTTGGTGATACTTCCTGTCCAAAGACTGACTGCCAACACCTTGCTTTTAGTCATTCCCACCACGAAGGTATTTGCGGAGGTAATAAAGGCATTCTGCAAAGTGGTCAGAATGTTGCAGACCCTGTGGCCTGTGGCGAGCCGCCAAACCCTGGAGGCATTTTCCTCACAGAGCGAGACCACAAACTGGTCATTGTGTGTAATCAGCAGCTGAGATATTCTCTGCCCATTAATTCGAAAAAGGTTTTCACCACTGTTGGTGTGCCAGACATACTGGCTGCTTTTGTCATCTGATGTCACCATTATATCTCCAGTGGATGTTAACACACAGTGTTCAACTATTCCTTCATGCTTGAATATTGCTTCGATGAAGCCACTGCTGAAGTTCCACTTATGAACACAATCAGATCCATCAAGGGAGTAAATGATTTCCCCTCTAGCGGGCAACAACAAACTTTGGATGGGTTTTCCAGTCTTATCTATGTTGGACATAGCTGTGATTATATCTATGTCCCAAATGGAAAGAACACCACTGGTTGATAAAGATAGTAGCATATTGTGGTGACTGGATTTCACTAACTTAACAATGGAACCTGAGATTTCCTGCAAGCTTGCCATACACTGTCCTGTGTCCCGCCTCCAAAAAAACACAGCTGAGGTATTTTCCATGGTGGCGATGATGCAGTCTCCATTTTTAGACAGCACGGCAGATATAAAGCGATCATTGTGCTTGGCTCTGAACTTTTCAGCCACCTTCCACAGACCAGTATCTAAGAGCTCAATGCTGAGGGCTTTACAGATCAGAACTGCACTTTGGTCTTCTGAAAGTTCAATGCTGACCACCTCGCTGTCTTCTCTTCGGCAATCAAAGTCATCAGTCAGCTGGGGGCTGGAGATGTCCTCAGTATTCCAAACAGAAAGACTTCCTTCACTGTCTACCATGACCATTTCTTGAGCCGTGTCCAAGATGAGAAGAAACTTCACAAATCCACCTGAAAATTCTGATGTCACTGTACATAACTTTTCTCCACTCCCTAAATGAAATATGGTGGTTGTGTTCAGGTACTGGCCACAGAAAGCATACAGACCATCCAGAGAGCACTGGACGCATGTCACTTCATCCCAGCAGTGGAACTGGTAAAGCGGCCATCCGTACAGCAGATCGATGACAGTGACATCTTTGCTGGCTTCGAGCCACGCAAGGGCGTGGTTGGCGGACAGCGTAAAACCATTGATGTAGGTGGCGCTGCTTCCATGCTTGGTACCCTTGATTTCTACTTCAGACAGGAGACAAGAATTGACATTGTCATAAATCAACAAGGTGTTATTAGTTGTAGCCACCACTAGGTACTTTTCATCGCTGGTGAGTTTCATGCCCAGGATGACAGACTGGGCTGTGGTGATTTGCCTGAGTAGCTGTCGAGTCTCTACATCCCAGGTGCTGATGGAACCATTTTCTAAAGCTGTGAGGACAGTACTAGGGTTACAGGTGGGCAGGATCTCTGTGACATGCAGGTGACTGGATGATAAGGGGAGACGCTCTGGGCTGTATGTCACATCCATGGATGAATGCAATGGTACAATGGAGCAATATTTGGGCCCGTCTTTGTCACACTCTAAAAGAAGATGTCTTAGTTTGGGCAGGGAGCTTACAACAGGCAGCAGTCTTTGCTGAAGCTCTGCTGAAAGGGAGCCAGGAAATGCAATGACCTTGTTTTTGATGCTGCGAAGGGTGCTGGCCAGGAACTTCAGCTCCTTCTCTTGCGAATAGTTGTAAGCCAGCTCAATGTCTGAAAGCACTTTGTCAAACTGGCCAATTTTGATCATGGTATAAAGCCAGCTGAAGTTCATGATGATGCCATAAAGCAGGTCATCGGTTTTGCCACTCCTCGTCAAGTGGTGCAAAAGCTCAGACATTTTCCGATGATTGACGAAAAAGATGTCAGGTTCCAGCGGATTACACTGGAAAACCCAGGGCTGGTCTGGAGCCTGCCTATCAAAGGAAGCCTGTTCCAGGAAGTGCTTTTCTTCCTCCAGCAAGCTTCTGCTCTCCAAGTCAAGGCAGCCATTCAAGTAGGGGTCCTCGAGGCAGAAAGTTTTCCTCCTGCCCCCTGACCAGACCCCCAGGAAATAATCTGCTAGGATGGTGTGCATTTCACGCAGGTCATTGTCATCCTGCAGATATAGCTTCTGGGCTATGAGCTGCAGATGTCTGTTGGCCCAGACCAGGAGTGTGACATTTTTCACGTGTCTTTCTATTAAGTATCCACTGAGACCCTCCTTGAGCCTTGCAATATACAAATAAGGTACTCTCAGGGGATTGCTGGGTCTGGTGTTTTCACTGAGCTCACTCATTACACTGTTGTCTAGGGCTAACACATCCTCCAGTTCCATTTCACTCAGACCCATTTTGGCCATGGTGATGTAACCAAGAGCCCTAGAGACCAGTTTCTGACCACACTTCTTTTCCAAGGACCAGAATAACTGCTCTATACTTTCATGAACGGTGACAGAGAGGGAGGATTCATCGACGTCTTTGTGAGATCTCCAATGTCTCACCTCCCTGAAGGTCAGGTTCACAAACATCGGCAGTGTACACTTGGAGAATGCATTGTTCACATAAATCTGCTGGCCTGACGTGACCTTCCTCTTGACGCGCAGCAGCTGGTGTTTGAGAACCTGGCTGCACATCTTCCTGTCTCGGGGAATCAGCTCGATGTAGTTGTCTTCTTCATGGATAAGGCACCTTAGTTTCTGCAGGATCCCGTGTTTGTTGGGCAGCGTGGAAAGGACTATCCGGACAAAGCGGGGCAGGTGAGCTGGGAGCCACCAGAGCTTCCTGGCATCATCGTTCTCTGAGAGCTGCTCTAGCGCATCGAATATTATGACTAGAGGTCTCTGCAGTGAAGACTCATTCAGAAGATTTATAAATAAGTCACAGAGGTCATGGATCTTCTTAGGGTAGCTTTGAACCAGACACCGGTAGTTAACTGCCAATTGTTCACAAACACTTAGAAGGAGAGTTCTAAGGTCAGAACTCATGTCTGTCGTTCCTAGAAATCTCACGATGACTACTGGGTCAGATTCTGGTCCTGTGTCCTCATGTAGCCAGCCATAAGCCTGAAACACAAAAGTGGAGTTTAGAATGGTAATAGGTATTCACATGGTCATATGTGATAACATTGCCTCTCTCTAGAGCTCAGAATCTGGTCACCCCTACCATGCAAAAAATAGCCTGGGACCAAAAATTGGAAAAACCTTTTGAGAAGGCCAAAGAACTGCCACAAAGCTTGTGCACTAAAATCTACAAGCGAGACCCTCAGGATTACCCTTACTGAATGTGCTAAAGTAGTATTTTTCACTCATAAGGCAATATTTAGCTTGTATTCTGAAAGATACAAGGTGTTTCATGAATTATAAATCTAAATATCTAGTATGGTCAACTTTGTATCACTGAATGAATACCCATTTCCTGGTGCAGCTGTTGGCACACAGTAGGTCCTTAGTAAGTGTTTAATGAATGGATTAAGTAATGATTTACATATTATATTGTTAAATATTTGTATTAATTGAGAGCATATAATGCCATATATGGCTGACCAAATTTCCAATTAATTAGAAAGCAATAAAAGCATTCAATGCTGAAATTATAGTGAATATAATCTTTTATGATTTAGAGATAATTTTATGGTGTTATAGGGTCATAATTTTGATTATTACCTATCTGTTACAAAATCCACATAATGGTGGTTAAAAGAGCTTTGTTAAATGTTGTGCTTTGTAACTGATAGTTGATTTTATATACATGCAGCCATCAGTCCTCACATTATCTCTCTGAAGGGCAGATGAGATTATAGTGTCATTTAATAGGAGAGGAAACTGAGGCCCAAGCTGGATAAATGATTGCTCAGAGTTAAATGGTCACTGAGAGACAAAGCTGGAGTAGAAGTCATACCCGACCTTTCATTGTTTCACTTCTTAAAAAACACTGCGGAGTTAAAGGATAAAATATGTGAGGAGCCTACTAAGTTGAATCTTTCCGTTTTCAAAGGTCAGGATAAGAAGAAATATGCCCAAGGCATAAAATACTCCAATGAGTATTTTTAGGAAAATAAAGTCTTTCAGTTATCTTTGGAATTTACCAAGGATATGCCTTAGATAAGGAAGAGTGATTTTACACATTAGGAGGTAAGTTTGTGAACTTTGGTTCCTCATGAGAGATAGTTCAGGTTAAGGCATGAATGAGATTAGATTTACGGATGTCAGTTTTAAAAGGAGCTATTAAGGAAAATTAACATTTGGTTGCTGTTGTTTAGCCTCAACCTTTGAAGCTGATTTCAAGGAAGATAATCTTGTCATTGGACAACTACCCTTTGGTGGTAAATCTGAAAACACTGTTTGTTTCCACAATGATTGCTTATGACAACGACATGCATCCTCCTCCCTCCTCTCAGTCACATGATGCTGAACGTGTGATATCTGCAGAGAGCAGCCCTATCATCACGAGTTCATGCTCATGAAAATGTTGGGTGACACATGAGATAAAAATGAGATATCTATCTGCATCCTCAAAGGGACATGAGGTCACAGGAGAGTACAGGTTGTTGTTGATGGTGAGTCAGACATTCTCCAGGAGAGGGTAAGTGAAGCACAGGCAGGGGACCTAAAAAGAGGCACAGTGTCTTGGGGGACCTGACTCTTGGATAGTCAATAGACAGACTCAGGCTATTGGACAAAATATCTAGAAGAGCAAGAGCTCAGAAAGCCATTCCTTAAACTGACCAACTCTGGACAGTTACCATGCTCTGCTCCACTGGGACTGCTTATCTGTGCAGGGAATCAGCACATCCCACAAAAGTCCTGACCTCTTATGCTAGAGCACGTGGAGACGCATCCCATGAACCTTTGACTTAGTCAAATTGAACGATAGTTGTTTCCTCCATTGCCCTTTTGCTGCTTTTCCTTCACAACGAAAAGGGCTCTAGAGTGAGTGCAAAATGGCATATGTGAAGGTTTACTCCTTTGGTTTCAGTTCTCATGTGCCCCTCGTGGTATTACTATCTTGCTTACTTGGAATAATTCTAAAGTTTGAAGATACACATACAAATTAGTGTTCAAAGGCACACAAACACACGCATACACAATTTATTCAGATGCAATATGGACCCTAAATGCAAGCCTGCTACTTCATCTGGGCTTAACTAAAGAAAGAGCTATCTTCTAACACAAGCAGAAAACCCAGCTGTGCTTGACATATTGAAGAAGAGCAAATGAGACTTCCTAAGGACTTTTCAAAGGTAAGTGGAATATACCTGATTTTGCCTACGAGCTTACTTTGGAACCTAATTCTCACAAATGGTGCAATGTAACTGTCTCTATTCTTGCCCTCAAGAGGACCAATTTGAGATTATGTAGCACATGACAGGTTATGAGAATATTCATGAAGTTAAAGAAAGTTCTTAAGAGAGTCATCATGGGAAGAACAACGCAAAGCTTCAGAAATAACACCAGAATAAAATAAACCACCACACTTCAACACTAAGGGAAGAGGAGGTTAAACAAATGGAATTTATTTCATCCTGTTTAGGCTGAAGATACCAACTCAGCAGATACCACATTCCAAAGTGAGATGCCAGACCATCACGCAGGACTTGAAAGGGAAGTTCTGAAAACCAGTTTTGCTACTATTAGTGGATTACCCATCTCTAGCCTGAAAAACGAGACTGGAGAGGCAGAGAAAAATGGTGGGAATCAGGATGCTATGGGTTGTATCTCTCACCACTCCCTCCCTAAAAGGGGGTCAGAGAGATGCCTGTCCTTCACTTCTAGCCAAGTCGAAGGGACTTTAGTGGACCACTTATAGAATGCCCCTACAGCTTGGGGATGCAGGCACCTGGTACTTGGTGACATCTAGGAACCATGAAGGCAGAATGACTGAGGCTGGCTAGCTGCTGTGGTGGAGAAGTGAGACAGAGCTGCAGGGCTGGGACTGGCCTGGAGGTCTAGAGTTCCTTAGGGCAAAACAATACCTGAGTGTTTCCCATGTATTACATGTGGACTGCAGGCTAGAGTGAGCTAACAAGGGTTTCTGTTTGTTTTGTTTTTCCCAGGTCCTATCTAATGAGTGTGCTGGGCTGTAGAGAGGAAGCACATTGCTGGATGTCTAGGAGCTGAGGAAGTAACCAGCTAAAAAAAAGATGCATTCCCCTGTGTCTATGCAACTGTAGGTAGGAGATGCTCAAGGAAGACAGAGCCTTGAGGGGAAGGCCCTGTACAGGAGGGGAAGGACCTCCAAGAAGCCAGGAAAAGACCTCCAAAGAGGTGGGAGGCAGCTTTCAACACGTGCTAAGATCAGAGAGTTCACAGCCCAGTTCAGAACAGTACTGGTTATATAAAAACTTTCTGGCCACCTTATCTGTCCTATATGCCCTACACTGTAACTTGACAGGAATCATAAATGTCATTGGGATTAGGAAAGGAGAGAAAGAAGCACCATGTGGAAAAAGAAAGAAGATCCCCATTTCCCACTGTATGTGCCTCGTTTATGAGAGGCCCCAGATGGGGAAGAAAAATGTAGACTGATATTTTCATTTTTACCTTACAGTGGACATACTAATGATGGAACTAAGATTTAGCAGACAGAAGTGACCAGAGGGCCTGTCTTTGTCTGAAAGGGATGAGAATGGTTATTGAGATTGGCCTAGGTTTTCCTCCAAATGGGGTCAGGGATAGGAACTAGCCCAGAACATGAGCCTGAACAGAGAGAAAAAATGAACTTGCTTTCCAGTTGTACCCCACGAGTTTTGCTCTCTCAATATAACTGTTATACCAGCAAAAAGAAAAGCACTGAAGTATTCACTACTAAAAGACCGACTATAATTCACATAGTAAACACAGAAAGTAGAAATAAATTTGATTAATTTACCATTTTCCAAAAGTAAAAGTTTTTACAAACATCCATGGGAAAGAATAAGCTTTTACCTTCTTTGCTACTTCAGCAAGCAGAAGGGTCTTCCCAGTGCACGGTCCACCATATATAATAAGAGGGTTGATGTGCCCAGTTTTGCTTGGAAGAATGTAGTTATGCACTATGTTGAGAGATTCACATTTGTACTCATAGAATGAGGCGTATGTTTTACATAATGATGAATGTTGAAGGATTTCGTCATAAAGTGTATCAGTTTCAGTGTCAAAATTCTGTTGTACTGTTGCCTGAATTATGTCAATCATGTCCTCATAAAATTGTTTGCCAAGTCCTTCGATGTAATGATTTTCTATTTCTTGGGAGTAGCCTAGTTTCATGTCACAATGAGTAACAGATGTGTACACTCTCAGATTAGATGATGCAACAATAGTGGGAATAAATTCATCCCTGAGTTTTATCAGCTTCTCTTGGGCTTCTGGGTCCCGAATGATCCTTGGTTCTGTTCCAGTTATATCCATGTATTTTCCCATCTCTGGGATTTTCACAAACCGCTCAATGTTAGCAATTTTCCTAATGTAGCAAACACACTTCTTTAGAAACGCTGGAGTTTGTTTTCCTAGAGCAAAGTCAAACTCATCCTCTATAGCTGAAAGAAAATATAACAAGGAGTTTATTGCTTAGAACAAAGGAGCAACACAACTACATTTTTAGTAGTCAACACTTAGTTATTGGTGTTAGATTATTTCACTTATGGTTTGTAGCAGAGTAATCTTTAGAATAATTTCTTGATTTCTTGTCTTTTTCTAACCAGCCGGCAACCCAGAAGAATAGGTTTTATATAAAATTATCTAATTTTCTTCCCAAGTTTAGGAAGAGGCTGGATAAAAGCATAATAAAGAAAGCATATCAAATTATGGTAGATATTTCTAATATCTATTATTTTCAATTGCTGCTCAGTTTCCCTCTCAGAATTCAGAGGTTCTAAGAGGGACCCATTTGGGCCAGGGAAGAAAGAAAAGGAGGAAGCTGAAGGATGTAGCTAGTTAACTGTTCCTGGTTGGCCTGTTCTTGACAAAGTGACTTCACCATTTTGTTTGAGGTGTATTGAGTCCTAATCAGATATGATCAAATATCAATACAAAAGCAGCACTTTTAAGGCAAAATATAATCACATTCTGAAGATTGATCGATCTGGGTGATCTATGTCACTGTTATGATATCCATCAGAACAAGTACGGAAAAGTGACTTACCAACCTCATTTCCTCTAACATATTCCATATTATGACTTACAATACATATGCTTGGACAGAAGTAAATATACATTATAAATCACTTGAGTCCCCATAAGAAAATTTTAAACTGGATCAGTAGCAATGAAAACATCATTGTTCAGAGAAAAATTAAAAATAGGTAAAATAAACCAATGGAAATGAATTATAAAGAAAGCAGTCTTAAAATTGGCTGATCTTCCTTTCTTCCTCCTTTTCCATTCCTTTCCTTCCTCTAATTGCTCTTCATTGAACACCCTATGTATTCTAGGCATGCTGATAGCTGCTTAGGATACAATGATGAGAGAAAACAGAACATTGAGAAAAATAATCCTTTATGGAGCCCTATAAATGGAATGTTTGTGTCTCCCAGAAATTTATATATTGAAACCTAATCCTCAGTGTGACAGTATTAGGAGGTGGGGCATTTGGGTGATTAGGTCATGAGGGCAGAGCCTTTATGACTGAAAGTCGTGTTCATATAAAACAGATCTCAGAGAGTTCCCTTGCCTCTCCCACCCTATGAGGACACAGCAAGAAGACAGCCATCTGTGAGCGGGAAGCTGGTCCTCATCAGACATGGAATCTGCAGGTGCTTTAATCTCAGATTGTGAATTTCTATCAGGGAGGCTCTGAATACACAGGGTTGGTCTGGCCATAAATTGAAAAAAATTATATGCTGGCCATAATTCCAATGTCAAGCAAAATCTAGAATATATGTACATATATTCTATAATGTAACTATTAAGAAAGTAAGAATTTTATTTAAAAATGGTGCCTTTAAGTGGAACTCTTGTGATAATATTTTTTCAGCAACGAGAGCCTTTTGAAGGAAATTTTCAACCCAAATGAAAAAGATATGTTCATAGCTGCCAGTGTCTAGTAAGCTGTGTTGTGAGCATCAGTACATTTTACAAAGCATTTTAATTGAGCAAGCTGGTTAAGGAAGCCAGTTAAAGCAGCTTATAAACATATGTCTACTCTACTTTTTAAGGAAGAGTAAGGACTTGTTATAATGTAGATAAGGGAAGATGCCAGAAATCTAGACATCGTGAGCTACTACAGAAAGCAGCCTTGGGCCCATCTCTTTTCTAGTCATCTGTGTAAAATGCTAGCAGGCTGGATGAGCAGCTTCCTACATTCTGAGAGTATCATGAAGAGAAAGGAAGCAGTCAAACTGTAGTATTTATATATAACGCATTATAATCAGAGATACGCCCTGCCACCTTTGACTCCCAGAAAACGACTCAACTATAACTTGACATTGTTATCACATTTATGGAAAGAGTGTATCAAGCAGAAGTGTTGATCATAAATGGAGCAAAAAAAGAAATACAAATAAACCGGTTTGGCAGAGCCCATCTAACCTTGGCTCAGCGGGGGTAAATGCTGTACACAGAATGCCTGGTATGGTATAGACTTAAATATCCCTGAATAAATGAGAGCTGTGATACAAAGGCAACTCTACAGAGTTATTTTTAGAGGCAAAGTGCATGCTTTGCCTCTAAAAATGGATTTTTACAGGACTTTTATTGATTTCAGGGGACTTACTGATTTTAGGGGACTTTTATTATTTTAGGGGACTACAATTTTAGGGGATTTTTATGCATAATTTCTGATGCCTATCTATAATTATCATAAACTTTAGAATTTTAGGACATTATTAGAATATCATATTTATTTTCTGTTTCTGCATGCTCCTTAATGTCCTGAAATTTAACCAGTGACAGCACCCAATGAAGGTAATGGTAAAAACAGATTTCTGGTCCTGATAACTATCATCCATGAGTTATCATCCATGAGTTATCATCCATGAACTATGATCCATGAGGAAATCTTCAACCCAAATGAAAAAGATCATTCATGATAAATGAACTTCTTTAAGATTCCCAAGGCCTTGAGTTTTGATGTTCTCAGAAGGGCACCATTTTAGAGTCTAACTTACTTCTCTTCCTCTCCTGTTGTTTAAAAAGGGGAAACTAGAAGTGTAAAAAATTACATTAAAACATAAATAATACACCTTTAACAGGTTCTATCCAGTACTCTTATTTCAAGATTTCTAAAAATATAGTATATACTCTATCCATTTGAAAGAGTTGGCAAGTCAGCAATTTTGATTATGCAGACATGATCCTAAAAGGAGTTTGAAATGTAAAACAAATGAAATTGTCATCAGGATGTATATCTTTAGGAGATCTCCAAGCAGAAAACAGTTCACTTGCAGCAGCTCATGTAAAATTTCTCATCTTCACATGGCTATCCATGTGGACACAATTCTTCACTATGGGGACAGCTAGGGCAAATGTTTGCTACTGAAATAACCGAACACTTGAGCTGTGTGATTACAAATAAGAGGATGCCTTCCCCAAACTGGTGTCTTTTACATAAATCATAGGAAAGTTTCACTGGTACTTTTTTTCTAAAACAGCTCTTGATGGAACAGGGATGTTCTGTCTTTGATAAAGATGAAGAGCCAGAGCCTCAAAGACAGATCTAAAGGTTCCAAAGAAACAAGGATAAATCCAAATCTATATACTCTAAATATAGTTCTTATACCTGACAATTTTGGTCTTTTCAGGAAGACTTTAAATAAGACCTAATTTTTAAAAACAGCTTCTTTCTGGAATTTGTCAAGATGGTTTGTAACTTTTCTGAGGTTCACACACATGTATCCACTAAGAATGATTACCAAATGCCTTTTTAAGTTTTCACAAATGCTTTGCCACACCGTTCCAAAATCCGTCTGGAAACGCAGCTATTACAGTTTTTCCCTCCATAAATTTTTACTATCAACTTTCAAAATAAATGCTACCCATCTGACTACTTTTACCTAGTTGTGTTTGTTTCCTGTAAACTATGACCAATGCATTCTTTCAGTTCTGTAGTTTCCTGAGCAACTTCTAATGATAAATCTTCCTTTCCATGGTGAGAAACGCCAACAGGTGAGCCTCTGTACACAGAATACCTCGTACAGTATAGACTGAAATATACCTGAATAACCGGGTAGGTTTTTATTTTAATGTTAAATTTGAGCCTACCAAATAGCTGGGGAGGTTTCTGTTTTAATGTTAAATTAGATCCTACCAAATCCCTTGTACCACACTCTCAGATGGCTTCCCATGTCACACAGAATAAGACATAAGGTTCCTATGATGGCCTGTGCTCAACTTCTATCCTCATCTCTCCCTCCTTGTAAAAGAGTTAAAAGAATCAAAAAAAAAAAAAAAAAGGCAAAGCTACTTTTTCTTTTTCCTGCTCCTGAAATGAGCTAAGCACTTTCCTGTCTCAGAGGTCTTGAACCTGTTGCTCCCTCTGCTGGGAATTCTCTACCTTAGGCACATATGGCACTGTCAGCTCTGATTTTCTTCCATAATTCAGGTCAAAAGTCATCTTCTTTTTGCCCACCTCATCTAAATCTGGACCCCCACATCCTTTATCAGTCACTATTATCCTATGACTGTGCTTTGTTTTATTCATAATGCTTATCAATCACTTTTGATATGATCTTGTTCATTTATTTGATTACTTGGCTATCATTTTTTATTATTTTCCTCCCTCTAAAAAAATAAGTTGCAGGAGACCTGAGACCTTGCCTTTTTACTAAGCATTGTCTCTCCATTGCTTGGCACATAGGAACCCAATAGGTCCATTAATATTTGCTGGATAAGCAGGTGAATGATGAATGAACAGCTCAATTGAGAAATAATGGCAGAATCTGGTCAATTCTATCCAGTGTCACTTCTGGCTTCTTTTAAAATCACATTTTCTAGAGAAGCCTTCAAGTTAAGGAAAGGTTTTTCTATGAATTAAAACAAAAGAATATTTGCTTCTCCAGAACATGGGAACATTTAGAAAAATTAAATTTCACCAGACTGTAAATGAGATTAAATTTGCAGAGCATTAAAGGGAAGCAGTAGATGTACTTATTATTTATCTATTTCTTATTTTACTGAAGGTGTGGGAAAATTACCTGAGAACAGGTACCTCTTAGCCTGGCTGTGTTTCATTTTACCCTTTTCATGCAACAGCTTTACAGCAGCCTTAAATATCTTCTTGATCTCATCAGATATCTCTTGCCATGTCTTCTCATTTTCAGCATTGGCAGAAGGCTGCATCTATAGAAATGTAAAAGGGAGAAATTAGTCTTACAATCATCAAAGAAAAATTGTATTTAAGAACAAGAAAATTTCAATTTGAAGGCCTACTATGTGCCAATACTATGAGAGGTGCTTTATAGACAGCGTCTAGTTTAATCCCCCTGATAACCCTGAAAGTTAGAAATTATTTCCATGTTGCATGTGAACTTGACCAAGTTACACAAGGGTGTGATTCAAATAGGGTGTGTTTGTTGGGCTTTCCTATATACCATGCTTTTCGCTTTTGAGTTTTGATACAAATGCCATAAGAAAATAATCTCTCTGGTGTCCTCCAAAGGGAAAAGAAAGTTAAAGGGGAGGTGGTTTTAGCTTCATTTGTTTTGATGATCCACTAGGAGATAAAATAGGAGGACTGCCTATCAAGAAAGTAACATTTATATAATCTTGACGATAATCTTACTCGTACATTCACTTATTCAATAATAATTTATGTAGAAACATCCTGCGGGGTTTTAGGAATAATTTCAATTTCCCTAGTGGATCATAAAAATAAATAAAGAAACAATTACAGTGAATTAAATAGTAACATATGAGAAAATCCCCCAGATCATATTATAAACTGGTTTCTTGAGGTATCTGGTTCTTTGCTATCTATATTTACTCCTATCATCTTTAACTGGGAAATGGTTTGGGTTTACCCCAATATTTCCACCCAGAGAAACAATATTGTTACAGATAATTACTTTCAATAATACATACGAGGGTGAAGAAGAAAAATCAAGGATTCTGATATGATTTCATGTTGCACAGAGAAAATGCATCATGTTGGATACTAGAATGACAAATACACAGATCACGACATGGAGAACTGTGGGTAATTCATGCTTGCCCTCTTGGAACTGCCTGGTACTGATTAAATCAAGGACATTCTGTTTGGCAGAGGGTTGGATGTCTATGCCTTCTTGCAGTCCCCTTAAATATTCTATGCAATGAGCAGGTCCACCCTTTCCCTCTTCCTCTTTCATTTGCTTTTAAGGGACATATAGATAAACTTGGGAGCCAAGTTGGAAAGTAAACAATGTTTCCATCATGCTCAGGCATGATTCGGCCTCACTCCATCACTCTCCATAAGATGCATGAATATAAATGAACTGTTTAAAATGTTAAAGAGAAAATATTAAGTTAAAATTTTAAAAGAGACTATAAATAACAGGTAGATTTTACAAAGGCCTTCCTTCCACAGGAAACACACGCACACAAAAACTTTTCACAAAATAAAAAATACAACTGTCAAATTTGAAAACTCAATGTACGGACAGAACAAACACAGCTGAAGAAGAAACTGGTGAACTGGAAAAATGATCTGATGTTATCTTCTGGAAAGCAGCACAGAGATAAGAAAATTGATCATGTGAATTGATCATGATTATGATCAGTTTCACGTGATCAATTTTCTTGATTTTTCTTCTTCAGCCTCATGTGTACTATTCAGAGGAATTACTTGTAAGAATATTGTTTCTGTTGGTGGGAATATTGGGGTAAACCTAACTGATCATGTGAAATGATCGATTTTCACTGATTACGTGAAAGAGAATGAGACGCTGTGGAGGACAGACTGAGATGGCCGAATACACATGTAATTAAGGAGCACAAGGAAAGAACAGAGGGAATATAGGAGAGACATTGTTTGATGAGATGATGACTGAGAATTTTCTAGAATTAAGAGACGATATGAATTCACAGATATAGGAAGTATGACATATAACCATCAGAATACATAGATGCATTATAGAAAACTGGGCAAAACAACATTTTCAGATAAGTAAATACAGGGAGCTTCATTAATGGTACTTTAATCAATTAATAGTAAGAATAAATAATAATTTCATTAAATTATTAATACCAATATTAATAATTAAAAATCAATTAATATCAATAGTAAACCTTCATTGATGGGACTTACAAATGATATACTTCAGGAAGAAGGAAAATTAGCCTAGAAGGAAAGTCAGAGATGCTAAATGGAAAGGTGAGTGACAGTTGATGGTTTCTTAGCTTTGGACTTAGTTTTTTTCATTAAATTTTTAAAGGTGCACAATGTGATGTTTTGATATACATATACACTGTGAAATGATTACCACAATCTAGCTAACCAACGAATCCAGTACCTCACGTAATTACCTTTGTTTTGGTGGCTGGTAAGAACACTAGAGATCTACTCTGTCAGCCAATTTCAGGTTTATAATTAACTACAGTTACCATGAAAGTTTGTGCTCTTTGACCATCTCTCCATTTCCTCTAAATTCCAGTCCTTTGTAACCACAGTTCTACTCTCTGTCACCATGAGCTCAACATTTTTAGATTGCATATATAAGTGTGATCATACGGTATTTGTCTTCCTGGGGCTGGCTTAGTTTACTTGGCCTAATGTCCTCCAGGTTCATCCATGTCGCTGCAAATGGTAGGATCGCTTTCTTTTAAAAAAAAGTGAATAATATCACAGTGTGTGTGTACATAAATGTTCCTTAATATCCTTCTATGTTTTCTTTATCTTTTCATTTGCTCACAGACACTTAGACTGTTTCCATATCTTGGTTATTGTGAACGACTGTGCACTGAACCTGGGAGTGCAGGTATCTCTTCAAGACAGTGATTTTACTGCCTTTGGATATATATCCAGAAGTCGGTCGTCCTATTTTTAATTTTTTGAGGAACTGCTCTACTGTTTCCCACAGAGGTTGCCCCAGTGTACAGTCCCACCAACAGTGGACCAGGGTTCCTTTTTCTTCACATCCTCTTTAACATCTATTATCTTTTGCTTTTTGATGGCCATCCTAACAGGTGTAAAGTGAAGTGGCATTGTGGTTCTCATTTGTGTTTCCCTGAGGATCAGTGTGGATTTAGTTGTTAAAAGGAAACTTGGAGTCCAGGGCAGAGTAATTTTCTGTCTAGTCTGCATTTTCTGTGCAGAACCACCCCTGGATGACGTAAACGGCTGAAAGCAATGGACAGATCCACAGGCTAGAGGGAAAGGCAGCTTACTGCATTTCTATTGCTTCTCAGCATTTCTGACTTGGGTCTGAGGTAATAGGCTGCTGGCACCGAGTTCTCATCTCGACAGTACCACTCCTCCAGCAACTTGGTCTCCAGCTTTGCCTCTATGGCGGCATCCAAAATCATCTCAAACTCTGAGGCTTCAACTTCTCCAGGGATTCGGATATTCCCGTATTTTTCACCTAACAGTCCCTGTGTATCAACAAGAAAGTTCAGTTTAGTGTATCACCAAGAAAGTTCATTTTAGCATTCACGTCACATGGTCACTGAATAAATATTAATCAGTAGAGAAGATACATTGCTCCATCAGTTTTCTATTTTGCTCACGGTGGATAGTTGATTTCCTAAGTAAAATTAGATCAATTATATTACAACAAATTATTCACAGGCTGAGAAATGAGACTGCATATCACATCAGATGAATTCAAAATAAAGAATTTTTGCAGCCTGTTTACTTTCTCAAAGTTTACATAATACAACAAAAGCTGATCTGCTCTGAGATTTGTTTGTTCATATCAAAGAAAAATGACATGCTAGACCTTGAAAATGTCAAAGATGTAAAGCCTCAAACCAAAGAGCTGCTCTGCCAGGAATTGATAGCATAATTCTAAGCTTCAGATTCACATACCTAAAATAAAAAGAAGTACGACATCACGGAATGTGATACTACTAGTAACCCCACTGGTAACTAAAAAAAAAAAAAAAAAAAAAAATTCAAAGTGTAAACAAGAGAGAATTTTTTTCTCTATTAAACTGGTGAAAGAAACCTCTCACAGGAAAACAATGAATAAATATGTACTCAGCCTATGTCAAGGTGTGAGAAAATAACCATAGAGTGCTGATGGGCATGGGTAAAATGATCTAGCATTGAAGCCTAATTAGGCAATATGTATTAAGATCCCTAAAAATCTATATAACTTTTTACTTGGGATTTTTTTTCTTCTTGGAATTTGCCTTTAGAAAATAATTAAGGATACAAATAAAGACTTTAAGAAAATTTGTGCTGAATTGGTTTCCTTGAAAGAATTGTGTAATAACCTAAATGTTCATTCAAAGGATGTACTACATTGTATCATACAACTATATTGACTTAGAGATATGTTTACAAATATATATTTAGCGAAAAGGGTAAGTTACAAACTAGTATACATAAGATTATTTCAGGCTGGGTGCAGTGGCTCTTGCCAGTAATCCCAGCACTTTGGGAGGCTGAGGTGGGTGGATCACTTGAGGCCAGGAGCTCAAGACCAGCCTGTCCAATATGATGAAACCCTGTCTCTACTAAGAAATCCAAAAATTAGCTGCGCATGGTGGCAAGTGCCTGTAATGTCAGCTACTTGGGAGTCTTAGGCACAAGAATCCCTTGAACCCGGGAGGTGGAGGTTTCAGTGAGCCAAGATTACACCACTGCACTCCAGCCTGGGCAACAGAAGGAGACGCTATCTCAAAAAAAAAAAAAGATGATTCCAGTGTTTTTTTATATTAATATATATAGAGAACATTACATACATGTTAGAGACAATATCACATATATATCTACACACAAACATACATGAGGAACATTTTATAAAAATACAAAGCAACGTTATTAATGGCTATCTTTGGGTGGTTTTAAATTTACATAGGTCATTTAATAAATTTATTGCTTTTTTATTAAAAACCTTTTTTTTGGAATACATATATATTATTTTGTAGTGAGAAAAACAGCAGATATTTAAACATTTTAAATGTAGTGGTGCAGGCCAGGCATGGTGGCTCACACTTGCTATCCCAGCATTTTAGGAAGCTAAGGCGGACGGATCACCTGAGGTCAGGAGTTTGATGTCAGCTTGGCCACCATGGTGAAACCCCATCTCTACTAAAAATACGAAAATTAGCTGGGTGTGGTGCCGTGTGCCTGTAATTCCAGCTACTGGGGAGGCTGAGGCAGGAGAATTGCTTCAACCTGGGAGGCAGAGGTTGCAGTGAGCTAAGATAGTGCTATTGCACTCCAGCCTAGGCAACATAGCGAGACTCCATCTTAAGAAATAAATTAGTGGTGCTGCCTATTTGCTTTGTGGAGCAACCCTTTCACGGTTGCTGAGAGTGTGTGCTTAAGCTGGTGGTTCGTACAGTGTGGTCCTGGAACCAGCAGGATCTGCAACACCTGGGAACATGCAAATTCTCAAGCCCTATCCCCTATCTACTAAAAAATAAACTCTGGTTACAGAGTGAGCCATCTATGTTTTAGCAAGTCCTCCAGGTGGCTGAGCTTCTGGTTTAAGCTAATAAAACTATTAGCTTATGTAGCACTTAGTATTTCAATTAATCTTCATCTTATCTAGTAGAAATAAGAAGGGAACACAAAGGGCCTCTTATATAAGCCTACATCAACCAAAGCAATTTGTCTACTTTATTGTATCCATGAGACGCTTTCTGTTCGATCTGGGGGCATTTTTGTTCCTTCCTCTTGTTGATTAGCATTTTAGCATAAACATTGAGCTGTGTTTATCCATTGGAAGGTGAACTGCAGGTCTGGCTTCCCTAGGCGGTACTTCTGACTACTTTGACTGCCTATTCAGTATTCACAGTGCTCTTTTCATCTGAAACAGGCAGCTGAGAGAATAAGAAAAATCCCTTGTAGATCTGTGTCCACATAAATTCATGAGCTAAACTCCACAACTCAATGATAAGCTCTCTGAGGGAGAGGCCAGAGCTGTTTATTCCTGGCTCACAGAAAGGATTAAAACACACAGTTCTTGTCTAAATGAATGAAACAAGACAGATGAAGAAATTATCAAAGTTTGTTCTGCTCTTCTCTGAAACTTCTTTTTGGAGTCAATTAAAATAGTTCAACTCTCAATAGGTAGAGTAACAATTTGGGAAGATACCAGTTTTGTGAGCAATACTCATTTCAGCCGTATTCCTTAAGCAGGTATTGTATAAACGTGTCTCTGGTTGGACCATGTCCTCTCTCTCTCCTTAGCACATAAGCCATCGCATATAACTGGTTTACTGAAGGTGACTGTGGACAACTGAATTCACTGCCTCAAGCTCAAGCCTCCTCAGTACTAGCCTCAACAACCAGAAAGGAAGTACATCTAACCTGGCTGTTCTCTTTGGCTGCAAAAGCCCCTTTGGAAGGGGCTAGAATGCAGGGATGCCACATTATTGGTATCCATCATTTCAGCATGGTATATGAGGGTTCTACAGAGGGTGTGCTATTCCCAACCCACTGTATTAGCCTGAAGGCCAATTAAGAGCACTTCTATTTTAATCTGCATTGGGCCATTCTTGATAACAGGTTCATATAACAAAAATGGCATACCTCAAGTTGTTTCCCAACTTCTAACGGTTTCCTCTTCTAAAATCTCTTATGCTAAACAAATAGGCATGACCTTTCATTTTACCACACATACAGAGGAGCATTATCTTTTTTAGGGTAACCAACCTGGTGATTATCCCATTATCTTAACTAAGGATAGCCAGCACTCTTAGTTGGCGCTGTATGCCACTAAGCATGAGGTTTTAATGCTGGGATGAGTCATCAAACAGACCCACATGGATGAAGTAGGGAATAAGAGAATGTCTAAGCAGTAGGCATTGGTGGAGTTCAAAAATGTATGCAGATGGAATTTGGTCATTGGTGGAGGACCAGGTAGATAGGCAGCATGTTAAATATGAGATTTAGTAATTGACAACACTCTCTCTAGTAGCCAGTGAGGTCTTGGAATATCATGGACTCAGCTGCTACAATCCAAGGCAAGACCAGTTTGGTTTTAGGTACGAAGCAGGGAAGAGGACAAAATGGAGAGTACAGAAACAAGATGCTGTCCCAGGACAGCACCCTCATGATTGCACAGCAATGTACTGCTGGTTCCTCAACTTCTTTCTGCTCTAAACAAGGCTGGTCATAGAGACTAGAGTACAGTCAAATCTATGGATCAGTTACTAAAATGTGCTCCACAGATCATTTACCTCTGGATCACCCAGGATACTTGCTAGAATGTAGGTTGCTAGGTCCATTCTCAGATGGAAAGAACATTGTGAGTGAAGATTCTCAGGAACCTGCTTGTTAAAATGAGGTTCCAAAGGAATTCAGAATTTGAGAGCCATTACTATGGGCAGTGTATATGTGGTCTCATGAGGAATGGTTAGCAAGTACTGAAGGGGCAGGGCCTGGACGAGAGTGGAGCATTTCAAAAATTGAGGGCTATTTAAAAATAATCATTTCTTTCAGTTGAGCACCTGGCACCAAATACTGCAATTATTTAATCGATATGGTAAGGCAAAATGTTCCTTAAAGATTACTAAAAAAGAAAAAATATCCTCACCCCATTCAAATAACAAATATATATTGAGTGCCTACGATATATAAAGTGGTAATACAGAACCTCAGAAAAGTAATACTGTGCTACACGCTTAAAGTTACTTATTGGATTGTTCTCCCTTAGTCTTTTCCTTCTCTCTATTGATTCCTCCTTTAGATGGAATGCTCATAAATAATGAATCAGTTAATTTTTAGGAGTCTGAGACAGGATTCTACCTCAGTCTTATCTTGCTATTTGAGAAACAGCAAAAGTGAATTTTGCTTCCACATTTTTCAGTAAGATATTTTTGGTTTTGTGTGTATGTATATGTCTGTGTGTATGTGCGTGTGTGTGTGTGTGTGTGTGTGTGTTTACAGTTCTAAAATAACACAGAAATATTTACAAATAAGGCAATGCATGGATATTTTACCAGGAACCAGAGAATCAATTTAGAGAAAGGGGCAGTCCAACTAGTTTCAAAGTCCAGCTCATATGGCCAATGGACCAGAGCAGGGGTGGAGGTGGGAGACCAAGTTCAAGAGGCTAGCAGCTAAACTCTAGGCAGCAAGATGGATTCTACCATTTTGTTTCCTAATTAGACTATTCCTTAGCTCTGCAGCCATGGGGAGTGTCCATGAATGACTTTAGGGCAGCCACAGCAGCTATGATCAAGAAGGCATCCTTCTCTGTTCACTGGCAATAAAATATTCATTCCAGCCACTGAAGAAGAAACATTTTCCACATCCTTCTGACCCCAATTCTCAAGAAGCTTGCTTTTTGCTTAAACCAACTTTGCCAGTTTTTAGGGAAAAAATTGGTGCAGAGATGAGAGACTACATTCAATTTTGCATTGAGCTCAATTTGTGTGAGTTACACTGTTGACCCATCTGCCTATGACCCTAGGCAGAAGAAATGCATATGACTGAAATAATTTTCTACTTTTTATTTAATTATTTAAACATTCTGTCAATACATATGTGAACATAAACATATGGGATTTCGCCTGTCTGTAGAAATCTATAATCACCTCTCTCCCACTCACCTTACCAAATGTGGAAATACATTTAAATCAGCCCATTCTTAAACACTGAAGACACATAATATCAGATAGGCAGAAAGCAACAATACAACACTCAAACATAATCTGGGGAGTTAAGTCCAAAGGGCTGGAAAGTCTGAGAAAAGTTTCTCAGACTTTTAACTGTAGTTTCTGCATGTATAATTCTAGAATTACAAGCACTTCCTGATGTTTTGGAACTGCATAGAGGTAGTGGTTGCACAACACTGTAAATGTAGTAAATGTCACTGAATTGTTCACTTTAAAATGGTTAATTTTACGTTGTGTGAATTTCACCACAATTAAAAAAATACTTTCTGAACTATTGAGCTCTTTAGAACTATGAACCTAAATTTTAAAAGACTCTCTACTTTTTCAAATCTCCTTTTTCTTCTTTCTATGCTGATATAGCTACCTAAGCCACTGCTTTCAAAGGCTTAGAGATAACACTTTCCCTCCTCTCAATTGATGTTTTTCTTTTCCATTGGGCAAATATTGATTTCTTTCCATTCTGCTCTTCATGTGCAGTTAGCTCTGCCTGGGCTTGCAACTGAGAATCTTTGGGGTCTGAGTCTATGGCATGCAGTTTGCATTGTTCCCCACAGAACAGAAGAGTAAGTATTCTTGAATATGCTGATGAACTAAGTGTGTCCTTGACTTTACTCTGTAGTGGGATGTCAGGAAAGACAGGGGAGGGTAGATTGTTTGGGGCTATGGATACCATGCTTTGTTGGGCGTGAGGCAGCTGCTGCCTGGACTGCTGTTTGTGAGCCACTGCTCACGGGAGAGCTGTAAAGGATAAGAGATCTCCACTCATCCTCCTCCACAAACTAGTGCTGTAACAAGCTGAAGCACATACTCTTGAAATGCCCTATTCTCCCAATCTAATCACCAGAGCAAGGGAGGTGGGTCTATTTCTCTCTTTCTATAAGCTTCTATTTGTTAAAATAAGATTTTACGATTTTATGCATAATTTCCCCTTACATATGATCTCATTTAACACTCAAGAATCTGTGAAGTAGGGAGAGACACCAGGGCTCCCAGACCTCAGCAGGTTTGCTGAGATCATGTTTCCCAGAAGACAGGGTAGTACCAGTATTTGAATACAGAACTTTAAATTCAATAACCCCATTCTTTCTACTTCATCAAGTTATTTTGCTACTTCCCCTTCTGAGAGTCTCTTAGAGTAGCTCATTTGATTGTGATAGTTCTTGCAGTCTGTACACCTGGCAGGGCTACCATGTATGGATGTGCAGACTGTGTACTGCACAACTCCAGGGGGCACTGTTCACAAGGACCGTGGCATGTTCAATGTTATATGCATATGTTATATGCCTTGGGTGTTGGTATTCTTTCTACTTGATTTATTCCTTTGGGTGGGAGAATGGTGGTTGTGATGCATTCCCTGGAGCTCATGGCCAATGTTAAGAACTCTACTGTGGAGTGAGACGACCTGAACCCTGCCAAAGAGCCAGCTGCATCTCATTCACAACTTAACATTATTTTCTCAATGATTTGGAAGTCAAGAAGCACCTATACATCTATTTAAATTTGTAATACAAACATAACATACTTTACTTAGAAGTAAATCACAATGCAATTACTCAAACTTTAAGTTTCTTGTGTCACAAGTAGAAGGAGGAAATGGAGAAATGGGGATGCAATGGTTAATTCTATGCGTCGACATGACTGGACCACAGGATGCCCAGATATTTGACTAAACATTATTTCTGGTTGGGTAGGTAATGTTGTTTTTGGATGAGATGAGCACTTGAATTGGTAGACTGAGTAAAGCAGATGGACCTCCCAAATGTGGGTATGTACCATTCAATGCATTGAGGGCCTGAAGAGAACAAAAAGACAGAGTAAAGGAGAATTTGTTCTCTCTGCCTGACTATTGAGCTGAGACACTGATCTCCTGCTCTTGGACTGGGACTTACACCATTAGCACTCGTTTCTTCGGCCTTTGCACTTGGACTGGAATTTAGCCTCCCTAGGACTCCAGCTTGCAGATGGCAGATCATGGGGCTTGCCAGACTCCATAATTGCATGAACCAATGACTTACCATAAATCATCTATATATAGTCGATTGATTTTGTTTCTCTGGAGAACTCTAATACAGGAGGAGATGGGGAAATGATAATAAATTGCAAAATAATAATGACAAGTGACTAAAACATTCCCTGTTAAAATAATGTCCACATTAAAGATAATCTAGATAAGGTCTTTAAGAAAGGTCATATTTTTGGCACCAACAGACATGAGGGTAATATTTTGGGAAAACTGTTCATTTCTCAATTATGACAGACACACGCTTGTATGCAGCCTTGCCAAGAATGAATGTTAGCAGATATATCTAGCACATTAAGTATTTTTCATTCCAAAGCATTCGATTATCTGGATATTCGTGATGGTGCTGATGGTCGATGATAATTTGATATTTACTGGCACGTCTCTATGGGCAAAAAAAAAAAAAAATTCCACATTGTGTTTACCGTGAGCCTGTGTTTCACATGCTACAAATATGAGTCCCTGAAATAGGATATATTGACAAAGGGATACACTCATGGGTACAAATACTTAATCTAATCTGCAGATAAAGAAAGAATACTTTGAGGTTAGTAGAAGGCAAGGCATTAGGAGTGACCTAAGTAGATTGTTTCGTCTTTCTGAGTTTCAGCTTTCATATTTGTTAACAGAGATAAAACTCTTCCTTTGTATACTTATCTGGCCACCTATCTTGTCTGGTGTGTCATGAGAATCAAATAGGTACTGACGTTAAAAGCACTCTGAAATGTAAAGCACTTGGCAATATATAAAGTATCGCTATATAAACATAGTTTACAGAGAAACATGTATACATGGCATACTAATACAGATATACACAGAACAGAAACAAATGCTAAGAGGTACAGCTGGGTAGATAGAGGAATGAAGTGTTTCTTGATAGGAAAGAGAAATAAAGCTAGAAGGGAGGAAAAAATGCACAGGTAGTTGCTTACAGGTGGTATGAAGTTAAGAAAATGTGTTGTCAGATAAGGACAAACTTATCAGTGCTGCAGGGGTGGAGAAAAAGAGCTTGAAAAGAATTATGCTAGGTTAACCGCACTAGCTAGCTGGAACAGATGTACAGAGTTACCTTTACAGAGAACACAGGCAATACTTTAAGGGCAGGTGGCAACCCCCATGTAAAACAGAAGTTTACAAAAATGAAGCTGTTTGTATTATAATCAATGTGTTAATAGCTATATTTGCAGGAATTGAGTTACATAAATTCAGTTTCTCTATAAAGGAAGGCCAGCATTGCTATGGACTAACTTGTGTCTCCTGAAATTTCATATGTTGAAGCCCTAAATACCCATGTAACCGTATTGAAGATGGGGCTTTTAAAGGGGTGATTAAGGTTCAATGAGGTTGTAAGAATAGAACCCGAAACTGATAGAACTTGTGCCCTGATAGGAAGAGAGACGCTGGAGCTCTCTCTGCCAAGTGAGGACACAGTGAGAAGATGGAGCCTATTCTAGGCTGCAAGACAGCCCTCCCTGGAACCTGATCATGCTGGCAGCCTCATCTTAAACTTCCAGTTCCCAGACTGTGAAAAAAAATTTCTGTTGTTTAATCTACACAGTCGACAGTATTTTGTCCTTGTGGCCTGAACTGACTAATACAAGCATAAAGATTAACAAAGTGAATGAGATTTTGTCAACATAAGACCTGCTGTGTTTGGCAGTGATTGTAAAATGAGGCAGTCAAGTCATAGATTATGTAATTTACCAATTTCATCTAACAGATAGCAGAACAACTAAACTGATGCTTCAATTAACTTTCTTTGAGAGCTAACAATTCTCAGCTTTCTCAGAATCACATTATAGCTTTACCTTCTTTCTTGAAACCGACATTCATGCTTTAATTATAGTTATTAAATATACACACTTAAACTCACCCGTTGAACTCCTTGTGTTAATAATAATTCGGCTACTTTTTATTTGTCTCAAGATGCTTTTGCGTGTAACAAAGTGTCATTACTTGGAAACAGTGAACACAACCATTATTCTTTAGAAATATCGGAACAAAGGGAGCAGCCGTAAGGGTGAAAGCACTGCATAACAGAGCCACATGAATGGAGCCATTTCGGAGTTTGCAGTGAACTTACATTAGTTCCAACAGCCCTAACCGTGGCAGTTGCCTTACAATATTGAGAACTGTCGAATGTGTAAGGATTACTGGAATTCTAAAATGCTAGAGAAAGAATTCATTGAGAAAGCGAATACAGAAGGAGCCAAGGGTATTGCAGGGAGTTTCGCACATATTAAAAGTGAGATGTCCGTGTTACTGAAGTGGTGCTGTCCATGAAGAATTAGAGATGTGGATCTGTGGGCCAAAAGATTAAGCTGGCTGGAAGAGTAGTCCTGGAAGTTATCAAGGACTCATTTAGTAAACACTTATTGAGTATTTAACTTACCTTTCGGGGTGATCAACTGTTTCTGTGTGCTCAGGACTATCCTAGTTTGAACACTCAGAATCCCAGGAACTGCCCTGGTCCCAAATAAGCCAGGACAGTTGGTCATGCTAAGACAGTCATGGTCCCTGCTCCTTTTGTGCCTTTTTTCTAGGAGAGCAGTCAGATATCTGTATGGATTAGACAGTTAGAGGGGCAATTACAGAGCAGAAAGAGGGTGGAGCTGAGGACCACCAACTTTGAGTGTGGCCACAGAAGCAGGGGCTGGAAGAATGGAAAAGCATCACTGAAGTCAATAGAGAAGAGAATAACATTCGAAACATTTATACAGAGCTGTTATAGAGCAATGGGAAAATGGACAAAGGACATAAACAGATAATTCATATATGCAAAAAGATAAATGCAAGTATGAGAAATAATAATGCACATCCTATTAGCAATCAGAACTGCAAATGAAAGCACAAATGTGATCAGATCTTTTTGCTTATCAAACAGAGGAAAATAACGCGCATACCTAGTGGTTTCTAGGCAACTAGGAAATAGGCACTCTCAGACACAGAGTGCCAATAAAAATGAGTATAACATTTTGAGGATATAGTTTGGCAGTAGAAATAAAATTTCACTTTTAGAAATTCATCCTATTTGCAGAAAGATTTGTGTGCAAAGAAGTTCAACAATTTTCAGCTTCTATCTTGGCCTTATTCTATAAGAGATGTTTGATTTACCAGTGTTAATATAAACAAGAAAACAGAGTAAAATTTCCCACCAAGATGATGAATTCACATAATGTGTGGGATGTAAGTCTGCTCTAAGTTTTCATCTTTCTATTTCTGAGAAACGACAAAACAGAGAAACAAAGAATAAACAACCCAGTTGACAGCTCAACGTTTTGTCATATTTTCAAGTGTTTTTTAAAAAATTAGTAAACTATTTTTTGGGGAACAGTTTTAGACTTAAAGAAAAGTTGAGTGGATAGTACGGTCAAAACTGGAGAGTACACTCTAGTTTTCCCTATTTTTAGCATCTTACATTAGTATGGTATATTTGCCATAATTAATGAACCAATATTGGTACATTTTGATGTACTAAAGCCCACAGTTTATTCAGAGTTCCCTAATTTATACTTAATATCTTTTTCCTGTTTCAGGATTCCCTCCAGGGTACCATATTATACTTACTTTTGATTTATCCTGGGCTCCCTTTGGCTGTGACATTTTCTCTGTTTTATTGTTTTTGATGACCTTGGCCATTGTAAAGAACAGCGGTCACATATTTTGTAGGATACACCGCTACTGGAATTTACCTGGTATTTTTCTCATATTAGACTGGAATTATGGATTTTTGGGAGAAAGATCACAGAATTTAAGCACCATTTTCATGATATCAAGGGTACTTACTATCAACATAGTTTGTGAGTATTGACACTGACCTGGCTAAGACAGTGTTCGTTGGTTTCTCCACTGTACAGTTATTTCTCTCCCCTCATTTTCATCCTGTACTCATTAGAAGGAAATCATTATGTGTAGTCCACATTTAAGGCATGAGAGGCCCCCCTCTTTTAGGGGAGAGTATCTACATTACATAATCTACTTAATTTATTCTGCATAGAAGACTTGTCTCTTCTTCCTCATTTATTAATTTATTCAATAATTTATATTAATATCGACTTATAGATATTTATTTACATTTGGGGTTATAATCCAAAACTACTTTATTTTGTTGCTCAAGTTTTTCCAGCTTTGGCCATTGGGAGCTCTTTCGTTGGGTTCCTGGGCCCTTTGACTTACCACCCCTCCATCCTTTTTTTAAAGAACTCCTTACTTCTTGGTACTACAAGATGCTCCAGTCCCAGAAAAATCCATTTCTCTAAGGAGTCCTTATTCCTTTTATTAGGGAATGTTATTAGAAACCAAGAACAGGGTGCTAGATGTTGTGTTGCTACTGTGCTGTCATTTCTTTTAGGTCCTCTCTATTGACAGAGCAAAGAATTATATGTGCGTATATTAACCTGTGTATATACATGTATGCACAAATATTGCTATCTCTGTTCTACATTAAGTTGTTAATCTTAATCTATATTGTTAAGCATGAGTTCTCCATAAGCAAGTATCTCCAACTTTGACTTATTACCATGGATCATTCTAGCCTCCTCCTGCTGCTGATCTGTACATGTGACCCCAACAGTGAGAAACCTGAATCCCACCATCTGCCAATTACTTAATTGGTCAATTCCAAGATACATGCATAGTAGTGTGAGAATTGTTAGTCTCCTCCTTGTGGGAAATGATCTAATCAACAACAGCACAGTATTTATGTACAGTTCCTTTTGCCTTCAGGCCTCCAGACTCCCTTATTTCCAATAGATCTTTTTTTAAAAAAGAAATAAAACATAACATCAGGTTGAATTCTCTTTTGACCTGCAAATCTAGGTGGATCCCCCTCCTTCTCCCCAAGATGCAACTATTATTATACATTTGTTATATACCCCATTAGGCTATTAGGAAATTCCATACATACAAATGTAACTCCATATATTTTTTATTTTAAAATGTATATACATTATATGAGACATATTCTGTAGTTTTAAAATTCATTTTTTTTGCAATGGCTCTGTTGATAAGTTTAGATCCAATCTATTCTTTTGTATAACTCTGATATTCTATCCCAAGAATGTTCCACATTTTCTCCATCAATGTTTTACTGATGAATATTTGGATTCTCCCAACGTCTTTTTTACTTTATAAATATTGCCATACTAACGATGCCATCATTAAGCCAGCAAATTTTTTTTGTTTTCTTTTTTAAAACAATTTTTAAGAGAAATATATTCTAAATTTTATTTATTTTTATTTCAGTAGGTTTTTGAGGAACAGGTGGTGTTGGTTACATGAATAAGTTCTTTAGTGGTGATTTCTGAGATTTCTGCACTCATCACCTGAGCAGTGTACACTGGACCCAATATGTGGACTTTTATCCTTGACCCCCCTCCCACCTTTTTTTCTGAGTCTCCAAAGTCCATTGTATCATTCTTATGCCTTTGCAGCCTCATAGCTTAGTTCCCACCTGTGAGTGAGAACATATGATGCTTGGTTTTCCATTCCTGAGTTACTTCACTTATGATAATGGTCTCCAATTCCACACAGGTTTCTGTGAATCCCATTATTTCGTTCCTTTTTATGGCTGAGTAGTATTCTATCTATCTATCTTACATTTTCTTTATCCACTTGTTGGTTGATGGGCATTTGGCCTGGTTCCATATTTTTGCAATTGCAAACTGTGCTGCTATAAACATGCGTGTGCAAGTATCTTTTTTGTATAATGACTTCTTTTCCTCTGGGTACATACCCAAGAGTGGGATTGCTGGATCAAACGGTGGATCTATTTTTAGCTCCTTAGGGAATCTCCACACTGTTTTCCATAATGGTTGTACTAGTTTACATTCCCATGAGCAGTGTAAAAGTGTTCCCTTTTCACCACATCCACACCAACATCTATTATTTTTTGATTATGGCCATTCTTAAAGCTGGCAAATATTAACTATATTGGTCGAAATTACACCAATTTATATTTATACATTTTATGTACATATATAAAGGTATGTAAATATTTTTATTTAAAAAATATAACAGATATATAAAAGGAGTTCCATGCTCAGACCTGAGTTCTCACTCCATAACTAAAAGCCTGGATTCCAATCCTGTTTCGGAGCCTGTGGATCCTAGTTCTTGTAGCTGCTGTCCAGCTGGCTTGGTCCCTACCCCGCCTGGATACACTGCACAATGCCTGGCCCAAAACAGGCTCTCACTTCTCCTGCTGCCTTGTGGGGATCAACCCCTGTCGGTGTGTCTAAGGGTTCTTTCAAGGCCGCCTGTGTGTGCAGATCCTGCTGAGGCCTTTCAGCCATGCTTGGAAAACCTTACAAAAAAGCTGAGTTGCCCATACATCCTGCTGATCCATGGTTCCACGGGAACTTTCTTCTTTTTAACTGAGGACACAGAAGACAGGCCTGGGAGGAAGCCTGGCCTATGCACCATGGGCCTGAGAAACTGATGGAGGGAAAGCTGGCTGAGTAAGTGTTGTTTAAATGGTGACACCAAAGTCATTAATGGGTATCCATCATTAAGGCCTGGGCTCATGAAGCGTTCTCTTTAGTACTAAGGATTAGTGCCTAATCCTTAACTGGACTTTCACATTTATAAGTTCTGGATATTGAGTACCTTTTGCCTATTTTAGAGTAACAACTCATCTAGCTGGCATCATCAGCTCCTCCACATGAGAAGCGAGAATATGAACTAATTCTAGACCATTAACTCACTTGATCTTTATAACCACATTGTGATGTACTACCTCCACTTTAAAGCCCAGAGAGCTGAGAATGAGAGAGGTCAAGTAACTTGCCTAGGAATCTGAACCCAGTTCTCTTCTAACTTCAGAGTCTATGCTATTTCTCCTATGCCATGCTTTCTTCAGGGAGATTTCCAAATAGCCCGTTTATCCCTTTAGATACCTTAAAAACTCTTTAAAACAAATTTCAGTTGAAAAAAAGTGCCTAAATTGCCTTTTATACTTTCATTTCATCCCAATATGTGTCTTAAATAAAACACATTGAATGTATATTAATTTTTATTAATAGGGAAGCATTGACAGTGGTTCAGAGCAGAAGCTCTCTGCTCTGTGAACATAGGCAAGTTACTTAACCCCTCCGTGCTCCCTTAACTGTAAAATATAGAATCCCAACAATGCCAATTTCAGTGGATTTCCCTATGGGTTAACAGCATTAATATAAGTAATTTGAATGGTAACTGACACATAAATGTACTATAAAGGCTAACACTTACTACTGATGAATTAATAATCCATCACTGTATAATGTGTTGATCCAATTATTTATTACACTTGGTTCTCCAACTGTCAGGCTGTAAGATGCGGTTTTTCCTGCTGTCACCGTACCTGCTTCCAGCAGTCTTCCTTTACTAGATCAAATGTGGAATGAGAAGTGTACATTAAATAAGTCTGACTGATATTCAACAGGGTAAGATTCATGGCTTTAGTAGAATCTTGTTACAGTGACTTCTGGAGCATAAAGGTAATTTATCTTTGTTTATTTCTGAGTGCCGGGTTTTTATTTTTTGCTGGGCTGGTTGAGGCCACTTAAATGCTGATCTCTAGAGGAAGAGGGTATACTTCTCCGTAATGTGAAGAAGTCTAGCAAAGGCAGTAGTCATTTTTAAAAAGAGCTTATTGTGAAGACTTTCACACATATGCAAAAGTAGAGATAATAGCATAACAAGCCCCTAGATAGGATCATCCGGTTTCATCAACTATCAACATTTTGATAATCATGTTTCAGAGTCCTATCATTTGATCACAAAAATTCCTTCATCATGAACTTTTAAAAGTTTTAATGTAATCCTCACGATATTATTACACTCAGCAGAATTGAGGGTAATTTCTTTATTTAAACTCCACACTTTGTCTACATTTGTATTTTCCCAGTTGCTTCAAAATTTCTTTTTGCAGTTGCCTTGAATTAAGAACCAGATGAAGTCCATATATTGCCATAAATTTGGAGGCTGCTAGAAGGCATTTTATTCTATAATATCCCTACTCCCTCTCATGTCACTGATTGGTTGGATAAGCAGGTTGTTTGACCTGTCGACCAGTGGTGTTCAAAGTGTAGCCCCTGGATCAGTGGCATCCGTATCTCCTGGGAACCTGCCAGAAATGCAAATTCTCTTCTCAAGCCCCATCCAGTCCCATAGAAGCACAAACTTTGGGAGCAGGGCCCATGACATTTCTGTTTAACAAGCCCTCCAAAATCTCCTGCTTGGGTACTAATGTTGTTGAATATCTCACAGTGTAGATTTAGCTGGGTGCCACTCCTCCTATTGTAATTTGCCTTCTTCAGTTAGCTTTCCTATAAGCTGGCAGTTAGATTTAGAGCCTTGATTATGTTCAGGTTCATTTTTTCTTTTAAGTTCTGGGATACATGTGCAGAATGTGCAGGTTTGTTACATAGGTATACATGTACCATGGTGGTTTGCTGCACCTATCAACCCGTCATCTAGGTTTTAAGCCCCACATGCATCAGGTATTTGTCCTAATGCTATCCCTCCCCTTGCCTCCCACCCCCGACAGGCCCCAGTGTATATGATGTTCCCCTCCCTGTGTCCATGTGTTCTCACTGCTCAACTCTCACTTATGAGTGAGAACATGCGGTGTTTGGTTTTCTCTTCCTGTGTTAGTTTGCTGGGAATGATGGCTTCCAGCTTCATCCATGTCCCCACAAAGAACAGGAACTCATTTTTTTTATGACTGCATAGTACTTTACAGTGTATATGTGCCACATTTTCTTTATCCAGTCTATCATTCATGGGCATCTGGGTTGATTCCAAGTCTTTGCTATTGTGAATAGTGCTGCAGTAAACATACATGTGCATGTGTCTTTATAGTAGAATGATTTATAATCCTTTGGGTGTATACCCAGTAATGGAATTGCTCTGTCAAATGGTATTTCTGGTTCTAGATCCTTTTTTTAAGGAAACAATTCTTCACAGATGGTGCTATTCTTCCCACTGTATCAATTATGAGGCACATAAGATCCGTGTGACACACTGTCAGAAACGCTGAGACATACCAGTGCTTGGGATATGTCGGTCTGATGCCTGTTCCACCATCCACTGATGATTGCTATCTAGATCCATTCTTTCCTTTGGGATTGCAAGATAATTACTTTCTAATATCATTTATTCTGCATTTATTAATCATTTTCTACTTTTTTTTTTTTTGCAGCAGCTGCTGCTGCTTATGTTGGGACTATAACAACCTCCATGCTCGATGCTCACAGTTAAAAGTGGCATGACATCATGTGACTTCTTGTTTATAAATTTAAAAAATCTTTGGAGAATTTTTTCATAACCCTTAGGATAAACTCTGAACAGTTTAGAAGCCACTCATTTAATTAGTGAAGAAATCACAATTTCACTATTTCAATTCTGGGTTCTGGTTCTAAATCAACTGCTGTTTACCTGTGTGTCTATGCTAAGCCAAATTGCCTGCTCAACAAAGATCTGTTAAGCACCTCTAAGTCCGTTGGTTCCCTTTACTCTACAATGACTATAATTTCCCATATTCCTACCTACCTGACAAGGATGTTAAAATGTTCCAAGACAACGTATGTCAGAGCACTTTGGGTGAAATTATAAAAATGTGTCCCTTAGACCTGACATTTTATGAAGTAGAATAATGTTTTTCTCAAACATTTTTTGACAGAGACCTACAGCAAAGAACACATTTTATATAAAGACTCTGTTCAAATAAACACGTTAGAAATGAAAAGTCTCAGTTGTCACTCCAGACCTATAGAATCAGAAATTTTGGGAGTGGATCCAGTTATCTTTTTTGCCAAATGATTGTTAACTATATTACATGCAATTTGCCTTGATGTTTTATATCCTATTCCATTCCACTAAAAATTGCTGATGGCAACCTACTAGATAGAATGATTTCTTGATCTACTATTAGAATGCAATCTGAATTTTAAAAATGTATAATCCTACAAAGAAAACCTCTTCTCTTATATAGTTCTGTGTCCCTCTCCACAGGATTGCTTCATTCTTACAATTTGTTTCCTTGCAGGCAAGTGCCCTTGATCTCACACACAATTACCTATAACGTCAAGGTGGAGCTGTCATAAAGGTATAAAATGGGTTCTCAGAGGGGGGTGACACTGATTTGAACTACAGGAAAATCTTTACACTGAGGATACTCATTTATTTGCTCATTGATTCATTATTTCAGTGAAGAGGAAGGTATGATAAATGGAGGACAAGATTATTGGCTGATGTGGTTTGGATCTGTGTCCCCACACAAATCTCATATTCAACTGGTAATCTCCAGTACTGGAGATGGGGCCTGGTAGGAGGTGACTGAATTGGAAAGGTACTTTCTCATGAATGGTTTTACACTATCCCCTTTGGTACTGTTGCCATGATAGTAAGTTCTCACCAGATCTGGTTGTTTAAAAGTGTGTAGCACCTTCCCCTCTCTCTCTGGCTACTGTTCCACCTTGTAAGATGTCTTGCTCCTCCTTCACCTTCTACCATGATTGTGAGTTCTCTGAGGCCTTCCCAGAAGAGGAGTGGATGCCGCCATGCTTCTTGTACAGCCTGTGGAACCGCGAGCCAAAAACCTCTTTACTTCATAAATTATCCAGTCTCAGGTATTTCTTTATAGCTGTGTGAGAACTGACTAATACACTGCCCTTCCTGAGGTTATAGGCTGAATCAGAAAGAAAGGAGGGATACGGGACAGGCAAGCAGTGGTGAAAGAACAAAGAGCGTGGTAGTGTCTATATGGGCTCACAGACTTCAGAGAAGATGAAACTAATCGGAAGGTTGACTATGGATGGATAAGAAAGCAAAACTTGAACTGGCCTCTGCTGGATAGAAAGGATTTCATGGGGCATATTGGGATGAGTGTGGGAAAGGACCTTCTAGATGGGATATGCAGCTAAGTAAATGCTCATAGCTATTAATAGGGAGGGGTGCTTTTCAGAGGCAATTAGAAGTCTGGCAATAATAATAACAGAGCTTTCATTTTTTAATCAACAATCATGTCACTTACTGAGTACTTCCTATGACAGACATTATAAGTTAGATACTGTTATTCCCAAGGTTGAGAAAGTCTTATTGGTCATACAGCAAGTATATGGCAAAATGGAGATCTAAGCTCAGGTCTGCACATCTTTGAAGCTCAGAATCCTGTCAATTATTCTCGATAGCACGACTGGGATGAAGCTCACGTTAAGAGCCAGCATGTAAGGGTACGTAATGGTATTTAAGGGATGAGTGGCTCAAGTGGGGACTGGCTGAGGAATGTGGACCTGATTCCACAGGTCTCTCATTCCTATGATCTTGATGAGCTATGAGACGCCAATTGTTCTGAAAAGGAAGTATTAAAGTTTGTCAATGAAAATTTAATTAGTGCTACTATCAGTATCATTCTTATGAGCTTTCATTTTAATGTACATTCCTGAATTGGACCTCAAAGAGGTTCAAATCCCACAAATTGCACATGACTTGAAGCCTATCTCTTTTATGCCATAGACAACAAAAAGAGCTAAGTCTGACGACAGAAATGCTTCACAAATGTGAACCCCATGATTGCAGTGCACGTAGTGGAGAAATAAGTAGAGTCGCTGCCCTCTGCTATCAGAGATGATCTATGCATTTTAGCTTTGTCCTAGAGAGGATCTGCGCTTTAAATGAGGTCTAATGATGCTTCCTACAAGTGAGCATGTGAGAGAGAGAGAAAAATGCAGGCCAAACTCATCTTTTTTGTCAGGAACCCACTCCTCAGAAATCATCTCCATTGGGGAAACTGGATCTGACTCCCAGGAGTTTGTTTCCCACTGTACTAGGTGCACTACTGTTCTTATAGTCGGGTAGTTTGCCTGGGGCCCCTAGATCTTTGCATATGTGGCTTCCTTAATTATGTTCGCCCCTTCATGTCCACTTGAGCTAAATTAGGTATTCAAAAACGTATTACAACACTCTCTCTTATTGTTCCCTTGACCCATATCACCAGATAAAAATGACCTTTTTAAAATTTGTTTTCTTGTTTATCATGTTTCTTTTATAAGCTATCAGAATGAAGGGTCCTTGTCTGTCTTGCTCATCACTATATTCTCATGCCTAGACCAGTGCCTGGTACATAACAAGGGCACAATAAACATTTGTTGGAAGAAGAGAGGGCAGCTTGGTGGGAGTGGCATGATGTGGGCTTAGAAATCTTCCCTGTACCTTTTCTTCCAGTAGACTTTGTTCTTGGTGACTCCACAGAAAAATTAGGAAGAACTGAGCTGCCTAACTCTGTCTCTCTCTCAGGGAATTAATTACTTGGGTTGGGACCTCTTAGTCATCAAGAAATCCTTGAAGCATTCAAAGTACAGTTGTCTATGCTATGAAAAATGGTATAGTAAACACAACACATAGATTTTATATAACAAAACCTGACAAAAGACAATAGTGATGGTTAAAATAACAAAATCCTAGATTTAGTAGAAACTTTAGGGAGACTGTGGTCTCCTTATTTCAAAGACGAGGAAATTGAGTCTTCCCAAAGGGTTAGATGACATTATAAAACCCATGCAGCTGGGTTTGTGAAAATCCAGGCCTAGAGCTTATTAGCATTTCTAATCCCAGCCTGATCTTTCCACTTTACACACATAAATGCCTTCTTCATATGAGAAATTCAAAATAAGAATTCAATTCACCAGTAGATAAAAATTCTAGATACAGGGTAAGTACATTACATTTAAATATTATTACAGAAGACAATGTATGATGAAAATGAACTAACATCCTTTTCTTCTCTGTGATACCTCTGTGATTATCCATTTGGTTAACAGCACACAATCTAATTCAGTGCTTCAACATCTAATTTTCATAAATCACCATGTCTGTTGCTGGGAAAGATAAAGAAAAGGACACTGTTTCTGATCTCAGACACATACAACTAACCACAACAGAAGGCAGTGCTGTAATGAAAGTGTAAAATAGGTACTATTCTAGTGGGTTTTGTGCTGCTGTAAAAGAATATCTGAGACTGGGCAGTTTATAAAGAAAATAAACTTAATTTCTTAAAGTTCTGGAGGCTGAGAAGTCCAAGGACATGACAGCAGCATCTCCTCAGCACCTGGTGGGGCCCTTCTTGCTGTGTCATAACATGGCATAAGGGCAAGTTAGCACGCAGGACAGAGAGAGAAACTGAGGCTGAACTCATCCTTTTTATTGGGAATCTATTCCTGAAATAACTAATCCACTCCCAAGCCAACGGTGCTAATCTATTTATGATTGATGACTTAATCACCTCTTAAAAGTCACAGCTCTTGATATCATCAAAATGTCAATTAAATTTCAGCATGAATTTTATTTGCTGGTACACAGAAGTGGGTATCATTGATTTGCACTGGAACAGAGAGGAGTTTCTCATTGAGGACAATTTCAACAAGAGGAGAAAAGACACTGAAGATGGGGAAACAGCAAGGGCAGAAGTTGAGAGATCTGAGGATGGGCATGGATGTTCAAAGAACCAGAAAGGTGTGCAGAAAATATCTGCTCCAGAAAAGAAAGTAGAAGGCCTCAAGGTGGATGGTAAAAGACCTTCAGGCTTATACTAAAAAAAAATTTTTTTTCTAATTCTTTTTGGATACCACTGAATGTTTGTGTAGGGGACTAACATAATCACACATATCTTTTAATGAAATAGTCCTGGCATAAAATTCTAGGAAGAAAGCAGCTGCAGCTGGAGGGATCAATGAGGGGCCCAGGTGAGAGAAGATGAGATTCTGAATCTGGCAAGTACCCAAAGCAGTGGAATAAGAGTCACAGATGGAAGACAATGTGTGAGTCTGTAAACCACACGCGACAGGAGGAATCAAAAGTACAAGAGACAAAGAGTTAACTGGCAGAGAAGATCCTGGGGCAGTGAACATCAAGGTGGTACCTCTGGAGAGCAGTTTTTCTTGTTAAGCCAGTTGGCAAACTGGGCCAAATGGAGGTAGGAGATCTCAGGTGGAGAATGGGTAGGCACTCCTAGGAGGCTCATGGAGGCTGTCCCCAGTTTCTCAATAAGAGGGAAAAAAGATCTCTGGCCAAGGAAGAGAGAGAACACAGGTAAGTTTAGGGACTGGATAAGTAAAAAAAGGTTAGACAAAATTGACATTATAAGCTGTTCTAGGAGACATGGCCCTTAATTTAATAAGTAGTTTATTGACACTTACATTACCTATATCTGTTTTTAAAAACAAGTGTTATGATCACTTGTTCTGTTTGTGCCTTGTACAAAATGACTATGCAATTTCAATAAATAGCACAAGTCACTGAAGAATCCTTAATAATCCTGCTTGCCAAGTGCTATGGCTTGGATACATTTTGGCCCTGCCATATCTTATGTTGAAATCTGATCCCTGCTGTTGGAAGTAGAGACTAGTGGGAGGTGTTTGGGTCACGAGGACAGACCCCTCATGAATGGTTTGGTGCTGTCCTCCTGGTAATGCTCTAGGAGTTCCCTCAAGAGTTCCCTTGAGAGCTGGTTGTTAAAAAGAGCCTCGCACTGTCCCCACCTCTCTTGCTTTCTTTCTCAAGATGTGATCTGCCTTCATCTGCTCCCGTTCTGCCATGAGTGAAAGCTTCCTGAGGCCCTCATCAGCAACAGATGTTGACACCATGCTTCTTGCACAGCCTGCAGAACCATAAGCCAAATAAACTTCTTTTCTTTATAAATTACCCAGTCTAAGGTATTCCTTTATTGCAACACAAATGGATTAAGATATCAAGTAAAGTCTGTCTCAGTCAAATTTTATGCATAACTGTAAGAACCACAACAAAAACAATGTAACTATTGTTCTTTAAGGAAAGACCATCTGGCTTTTCTAATTCTCATTTCAAGAAATGCAAATTGATTGACATGAAACACACACACTTTCCATTTTGTTTGTAATGCATTAGTGGTCTCAATAAAAGCGAAATACGCCATCGCTGCTTCCATAAAATCCCTATTTGTCAGTTACTCATCAAGAGCAGGTACACAGGGAAATTAGTCACAAAGTTGAAACGAAATGTTTGAGAATTCTTAGCTGGCTTTCTGAATGTGGGCAAAAATCAGGTATATTTTTACATTGAAAACGGTCCTTCTAAGTGAATTAATAATGATGGGGAACTCTGTGTCATTCAAGGGAGGAAATATATGTCCCCACTCCAATTTTCTGACTACAGATGGGCAATTCCTCTTCACTGCAGGCTGGTTAACAACCACAGGCAAATGGAAAAATCCATGCTGAATGAGCCTGATGCCCTAAAACACAACTCACAAAGGTAATTTCTCTTTATTTTCCCACTGGAAGTATTGCTGGGGAAATTGAGCTGTTAGCTCTGGGCTTCTTCATTACTTAAAATATATAGGACAGATAGCAATACACTTGGAGACTAATACTAGGAATATTAGAATGGATGGGAAAGCAAACTAATGGTAAGGGATTTTAAAAGAGGCAATTTACCCATATGTATCTGTTTAGATTCTCTTGATTTCCAAAGTTGCTGAAGCTTCCAGTTTTGAGATGGTTGGGGATACAGAGTCTGCAATCTTAACTCCAGTTACTTGTTACTTACTGATTTAGATAATATGGGAGACAAAAAAGCAGTGTCCAAAAGTTTGAGAAAGGAAAACCTGGTCTAGTGGTATTCAAACCTGAGCATGCATCAGAATCACCTGGCGAGCTTGTTAAAATACCATGCCCCTCCCTAGAATTTTTGATTCTTTAGTTCTGGGGTAGGGCCAGGTAATCCGCATTTCTAAGCAACTCCTAGGTGATACAGATGCCACTGGTATGGGACTCTACCTGAGGAAGCAGCATAAAGTTACAATCCTGAGTAAAAGCACAGCGCTTAGGCCTTAATGAAAGACTTACAAACATGAAGCTTGTTCTGGAGAAAGAGGATAAAAAGGAAAACCATGTTATCACCCCAAAAGATCGGGTCAGAAGTCACTTCACGTCGACAATAGGCAGAATTGGAGAAAGAGCTCGTAAGTGGGAAAGAGCCATTTTAAAGCTAGGAATAAGGGAAATATTGGGCCACCAAGTTAAATGAGGGATTTTTCAACTGAGTGATCTCAAAGAGAAATCATTTTAATTCAAAAGTAGTAACTTTAAGCTATGCAGCTAATAAATAAGCACATTTGAAAGAAACCAAAAAATTGTTTTAAAAATACTTATCTTAACTAAGATATCTAGAATTAAAAATAAAATAAACTAGGGTTAAGAAGCCCACGTTGACTGAATCCAGGCCTGTTCCTACTATATTCATGGGCCAGCAGATTGCCAGAGAGGCTTAATAAGTGAGGTCCACCGCCTAAGTCACCCATGAAATGAAAATGTGATTAGCCCTGCTGGTGTGACAAACTCATCTAGATTTTTATTGAGGGAGTTGGGTGGGAAAATTACAAAGCAGTAAACATTGGCCTTCATATGTGAACATCATCCACACTGTCCTAAATGTGCAATTAAAGACACAAGCCATCATTTGAAAAGAACATTAAATATGTTCCTTTCACAATTCAGTATTATGACATTTGTACCTTTCTTGATGAACTATCATGCTTCCTTTTTATCATATGATGAAAACTGTGAAATTTACTACGGTCCTCTTTTTGTCATGGCAGCCAGAAAATCCCATGTTACATCTTCTGTTCTCATATGGCGTTTTCCCTTATAGGCATTTCGGATATTTGTTTCTCCCTAGCTCCTTATTTCTTAGCCAGCATTCATTTTTGCTTTTTAAGGTGGAAAAAAAAGCAAAGGAAAACAAAAAACTTATTGTTTCTTTTAACATAAGTTCCTGTCAGATCCTTTTTGGTTTAGACATGGTTACATACGATGAATTAAAAAAATATAACCTTATTTAGTCACAAATACTTGCAAAGCATGTAAGAGTCTGTTTATGAAGATAAGGCTGACCCTAAGTCACGATGTCCTTTGTGGGGGCCAAAAGGTTGTGGCAAAGACCATAGGCTTTCAATGCAGACTTCTGGGATTTGAAAGCTGACCCTGCCATATTGGTTGGGTGACCCTGGATAAGTTACTTATTTCAAATTTTACTTTAAGTTCTGGGATATACGTGCCGAATGTGCAGGTTTGTTACATTGTTCAACATGTGCCATGGTAGTCTTCTGCACCTATCAACCCGTCATGCAGGTTTTAAGCTCCGCATGCATTAGGTATTTGTCTTAATGTTCTCCCTCCCCTTTCCCCCCTACCCACGGACTGGCCCTGGTGTGTGATATTCCCCTCCCTGTGTCCATGTGCTCTCATTGTTCAGCTTCCACTTAGGAGTGAGAACACTCTGTGTTTGGTTTTCAGTTCTTGTGTTAGTTTGCTGAGGATGATGGTTTCCAGCTTCATCCATGTCCCTGCAAAGGACATGAACTCATTCTTTTTTATGGTTGCATAGTATTCCACAGTGTATACGTGCCACATTTTCTTTATGACCCTGGTTAAGTTATTTAACTCCTCTAGGCCTTGGGTCTCATCTGTAACTGA